>PVKU01007660.1:0-84148 GCA_004027475.1 Anoura caudifer | reverse complement strand
TCCTCCCATCTCTGTTGGTTCCCCATGCATTTTTCTTCATTTCACTTATTGTAGCCTTCATTTTTTCATCTAATTTGTGAGCAAAATCAACCAATTCTGTGAGCATCCTGATCACCAGGGTTTTGAATTGTGCATTTGATAGGTTGGCAATCTCTTCATCGCTTAGATAAATTGGCTCTGGGGCTTTGATTTGTTCTCCGGTTTGAGCCATTTTCATTTCTGGGTTTTTTGGGTTTTTTTTTTGTCTAGTCATGGCTGTTACGTAGTGAGGGGTGGAGCCTCAGGTGTTCCCCAGGGCGGGACAGCCCAGTGGCTGGGTAGTGACACTGTATGTGGGGGTAGGGTCTGAGAGGAGACAATGGCGCTTGCTCTGCTCACTCTCGGATTCCAGTCTGTTCCACCGCTTCCCCTTTGCCTGGATTATCTGCACATGAATGTGGGACCACCCTGTCAGCCAGCTGCCTTGTGCAGCCTCACTGGTTCTGCACAGTTGCCGCCCCGTGCCCAGGTTCTGCTAGTCGCCGCCTGTGCACCTGGGGGCTGCCAGCCACTGCTGCCTGTGTGCCAGGTCCGCACCTCCGCTTTTTCCTGCCGTGACTCCGCCCCTCTTACCGGTCTGGATGAATCGTTGTTGGACTTCCAAACAGTTCGATTTTCTGAGTTCCGGTTGTTTTCTTGTTTCTAAATCGTTGTTGTCCTTAATTTTGGTTGTGAGAGGAGGCACAGTGTGTCTGCCTATGCCTCCATCTTGGCCGGAAGTCTGTAAAAAAATATATGTGTTTTAAAGTAAAAATAATAATCATGTTATAGAAAATTTGGAAAACAAAATAAATCATCCTCATTTCTACCAGTCTTTTGCAACTATTGTTATTTTGATACATTTTCACGGTCTCTTTTCATGAGTACTTTGAATGAAATGTATTCATGTAACAAGCCTTTTCTGTATTGCTGCTCTATGTTCATATCTGCGCTTTTTAATGGCTATTGAGGCCGTTGAGGGAATGTGCACCAAAACATATGGGTGCTTACAGTCACTGGGTATTTAAGTTGTTTTCTGCTTTTTTTCTCCTCTTGTAAATACTAGTGCAATAAATGTCTGCAGATACAGATTTTTATGTGCTTTTTGTCATATTTTCTTAGGATGGATTCTTAGGTTCTGAGTCCGAGAGGACCAAGGTTAACTGTGGGAACCTTGGGACCCAGCCAGCCTGTTGGGGATGATTGTTCTCTCTTATTCTGTGACACTCAGCCTCCAAAGCAGATAGGACTTCACCGAGCTGTTCCAGTATTGGTGACTCCATGTCTCCCAGAGAGAATGGCCGAGTTTTTTTTTAGCACATGAAGTATTTATTTAATATTTATTTGGAGCCAGAAATAAACCCCATACTGGGAGTTTGGGTGGAGTATAGGATGGGAAAGCAAGGGAAAGTGTTAGAAAGCTAGTGCACAGCAGGACCTGTGAACCTCTTAGAAAGACATTGCCAAAGTAGTGAAAGCCAGTTTTTTCAAGGCTTCTTCCTGACAGAGCTCACACCTAACTCTGCCTCTTTTCTCATGGGTCCCTCACACCCCAATGACATGAAAGTGTTCCCCTGCCCCAGAGCTGTGGTGGGACTTACTCGCTGGGCCGTTGCTCACCTTCCCCCCTCCTCTTGGAACCCTGCCTTTCTCAAAGCCCTTCCTGTACCTCCCTTCTCCTCCCTACTTGTTAGCATCCCCCCTGGGTTCTTGTGCACATGTCTCAGCTACTATATTGTGGGCTCTAGAAGGCCAACATCTGTTATCTTGTTTGCCTTGGTGTGTCTCTCACACTATTTGTGACTGTTAACTGAATGAAAAAAACTGAGTTCAGGAGCATTTTATTTATTATGAGTTAAGTAAAAGGCATTAGCCAATCTGGGGCCTTTGGCACTGAGGAGATTTTAGGTTACTTCTTTGTAGGTGAAACTTAGCTCTCATGACCCTTTTAAATAACTGCTTGACCCCCCTTATGAAGTAGCTGATGTTCAGTGAGAGGGAAAGAAGATTGCTCCTGTTGACTTCTTATCTGTGACTCATAGTAGAAGCTGAGAGTCCTCATTCAGACCAGTCAGTGTGGTCCTCAGTTGCAAGACCCTCTGCATGTGTCCCGCTAAGGGTGTTCCCCAGGAAGGAAAGAATAAAGGCCCAGGAATAAAGAAATGAGCAGAAGCAGTTGTCCCAGTCACTCACATGCCCTCATCAGTGTCCTTCCAGAGTAGGGTTCATTTATTCAACCACACATTAATGGAGCACTTCCATTTACCAGGCGCTGTACCAGGCTTTGGGGAGCACTGCTGAACAAGGTGGACCTGGGCCTTTCCCTCTTAGGTTTACCACTCGTGTCTTTGGAGACACACAGACTTAGATTCAGAATTGGGTTCAGCCACTACTCCTGAGAACTTAGATGAGCTGCTTCCCCTCTGAGTGGAGGCTTTGTCCGGCTGCACACTACAAATACTTCCCCCTCACAGGGTGGTTGTGAGGTGTGATGAGGAGGAGGGGTGTAGCTTTTCTTAGCCAGGGCCCCTCAGCTGAGCCACAGGTCACAGAAACTGATTGGAGTGACCATTTTCTCCATTCTCTCAAGGATGGAGTATAAGTAGGATGGTTCAGTTCCATCTGCACAGCAGAGAAGTCAAGTCATTGCACACAGTGGATGCCGTAGGGTAGTGGGGCTTTATTTTCTCAAAGAACCAGGTTGCAAAGGCTGCCCTTCTTTTCAGGTGTCTTGACACAGTGGCCAGTTCTGGGGTGACCACAATCCCACAGTAGCATCCTGGTGTGGTAAGCCTGGCATATAGTAGACTGTAAATGTCAGCTCCCTTCCTCAGTCCCTGCTCCCACCACGTCTATTCCCAGGCTTCACCTTTTCTTGGAGCCACTCACATCTTTCAGAAAGAGCCCAGGTCTCCTTAGATGAGAAGTATTCCTGTCTTCCAGAGTGTGACAGGCTCCCCTTCCCAAGCAAGGTGCTTCTGGGCCCTGAGGCTGCCTCTGTGATGCAGGTGCCTCCTTCTCCAAGCCCTAGCATTTGGGCAGTACCTCCTAGAGAGCAGAGGCCCTACAGCATGCAGCATTTATTCTCAGACATTACCTGAGCTTCTACTCTGCACAGGCCCTTCCCCAAGCACTAGGAAGCCAGAGTATGAACTAGACACCTGGCTGCAGAGTTTACAGCCTGCTAGTGGAGACAGATTTGGTTTATGGTGAGCCTGGTGTCTTTAAGATTTTAGAAAAAGGAAGAGGGATCAATGTGGATAGTGCAGTCAGCCCCCAGCCCCCCAGAAGAGCCCTCTTCTGGTAAACTTGTACCTCTGACGGTTGTGTATGCCAGTACCTGAAACTGCAACCAGAGCCGCCCTTCTGTCCTCTGTCCTGTAGTAAGTCAGACTTGAGTAACCAGTTTCCTGGATGGTGGATCTGATTTCAGTGACTTCAGCTCCCTCATTCCGCTGTGGCTTGGTGTCTGCTGACTCTGAAAGGGGAGCAGATACTGAGTCCCGAATTGTTCTTGCAGGAAGCAGACCCACTAATTTGGAGAGACATCTGGTAGTCATTCAGCCAAAAAATAACCTCAAAGCCAGTTTATCCAGCTCCATGTGGCCTCCTGAACCTCAGCTTGCCACTTTGTCCAAGTTGTAGGAGCCACCAGGCAGGGATGGTATCCAGCAAAAAGGACACAGTCACCTTGAGTCTTTGCAGAGGATTCCAGTGGAAGTGTGAGACTAAGGCCCAACCAGAGACAAGAGCTGTGTGCCCAGTTCTGGGTTAGTTCCTGGGACAGCTCGGACAGAGCGTTGCCCTCGAGGAACCAGGGCTCAGGTGGGAAGAGGAGAGTCGTTATGTGTGAAAAGGTTAGGAAACACCTTTGGTGTGACCCTGAGCTCTATAAATGTTTAGAATATGGAGCCAGCTCCCATCTGGAGACCTAGGACAAGTACTACACCATGGTGAGTGTCCGTTTCCATGTAGAAAATTGAGGGGGGTCTATTTAATGTATTTAAAAATCAAACCTATGGAGGCTTCCTGGTGGAGGTGAGGCTGGGCCAGAAGGACAGGAGCATCTGGATAAATAATGAGGGATAGTGAGGTGTGGAGACAGGGAGGCCTAGGTGAGGCCTGTACCAGGGGCCTTGGCAGAATCCAGTGGCAGTCTTCTTACCCTTCATAGCTGTTTCTCCCAGAGCATAGGCATTGCTGTTGAGCTGGACTTGAGCCTCTACCTGTATGCATGGGGACAGGGGAGTGTATAAGGAGCTCTGTTTGGTGAGGGGCAGGATGAAGACAGACTGGCCTCAGGCTGACATAGAGGCTGCTTGGGCAAAGAAGGAGGCAGGGAGCCCTGTGCAGGCTCTAGGCCACAAGGGTTAGCTTCAGCAGAGATCAGATGGGAACAGGAAGATTAAAAACTTAGGACAAGCTGTATTCTGAGGTTGTGTACAAATTGTGTACAATTTGTGTACAAGTTGTGTACAAATTTTTGTATTTTTTTGAAAGAATCTAGAAAAAAAGCCCTGATCCATGTGGCTCAGTTGGGTGGACATTGTCCTGCAGAGTAAAAGGTTGCCAGGCACATGCCTGGGTTGCAGGTTTAGTCCCTGGTCGGAGCCTGTATGAGAAGCAACTAATTGATGTTCCTCTCTCACATTGATGTTGTCCCTCTCTCAAACCCTTCCTTCCCCTCTCTCTAAAAATAAATATTTTTTTTAAAAAAGAATCTAGGGGGAAAAAATAACCAAAAACATTTCCCTGGCTTTTTATCTGAGTCCTTTGTATTTTTTTATTCCTAGTAAGAGCACTTGATTTAATCAAATTAGGCACTCAGTAGCATGTTTTTGTTCTACAACCTTTCATAGAGGTTGTAGAACAAAAGCTGTCTGTTAAAAAAATAAGAAAAGTAACATAATAAATAATAAAATAAAGCAGTAAAGTGCCCTGGCCAGTGTGACTCAGTTGGTTGCAATGTTGTTCGGAAACCAAAAGGTCGCAGGTTTTGATTCCTGGTCAGGGCACATGCCTAGGTTGTGTGTTTGATCCCTAGTTGGGACATGAATGGGAGGTAACTAATCAATGTTTCTCTCCTCTCCCCTCTCCCTAAAAATCAATAAGCATGTCCTTGGTTGAGGATTTAAAAAGAAAAAGAAAAAACAGTACAGAAAGGCTATAAAGTGAAAAGTCTCCACCCATTCACCACCACCCTGGCCAAAAAAACCCACTCCCTGGAGTTAAATACTGTGAACTGTTACAAATCTATAAAGGATACTGACTGACAAGAACACATGTAGTGTCGATTCCCAGGCCTCAAAGTATAAAACTTGCTTTGTGTCTCCTCTGGGAAGTCATCTGGGCTGAACCCCTCCTTCTCCAGAAAAGTAAAGGACTGGAGCTCTGTGTGGCAGGGGCTGGGGCTGGACATAGGAGCCTTCAGAAGAGGCTCTTCAGGAAGGGCCATCAGCAGCTTCACTTCAGCCAGGCATCGCAGGATTGCCTGCTGGCCCTCCCTTACTGAGGTTCTCTCTTTTCCTCAGCATCTAATGGCTCTTTTTCACCTTCTCAGGATCCCTCTGTGACCCAGCTGACCAATGCAGCACAAGGTGGCTTGGCTGAATTCAACCCCTTCTCAGAGGTTGGTGAGCATCTCTTCTTTCTGAGTGCCCAGGTCCTCTGGCTAGTGCTGGGGTCTCTGGAGCAAGGAGCCTTAGCAAGACACAGTTCTCTGAGAAGCTGCAGTCCTCAAAAGGATAGTCTTAACATGAACTTGGGGGTTGGGGGTAAGATGAGGTAGCCACCAAATTTCCCCTTGGGGTCCATGGTCTGGGCTCCTCCCTGAAGAAGGCAGGGCAGTGCTTAGGAGCCATGGGTCCAAAAAGGCCAGGAGGGTTGGATTAGGTCTCACAGTGTCCAGGGCCTGAGGCTTGTTGGCCCAGAAGTTACAGAGAGAGTACTCCTCATAGGTAGGGGCACATCACTCACCCTGCTGTGGGTTTGCTCCCACATGGCTGACTGGTGAGTCCCACTCTCCTCACTTCTTTGACTCTCCCACTCAGACAAATGCAGCAACAACAGTTCCTGTCACCCAGCTCCCTGGGCCCTCGCAGCCAGCAGTTCTCCAGCCCTCAGTGGAGCCAGCCCAGCCAACCCCTCAGGTACTGTTGACAAAGATCCCCTTTGCCTCTCCTTGCCAGAAAGGGAAGCACCTCACTCAGCTGAGTCCTGAGATGGAGGGGTGGGCAAAGGGCCTTTTTCCCTGGCTTCCCTTCAAGGGCCCTCAGAATAATCTCTTTGGAGTTGGTCACTTGCATGTGGAGGGTCTGCTCACCTATACCTTCACTCCCCACCACACACCCCACTGTCAGCACCAAAGGATAAGCCCCACCCACCAGGCTGAGCTGCTGAGTGTCTTCAGGCAAGAGCATTTCCCGTCATGCCATTCCAGATCCTCCTGGGGCCTTTGGTGGTTTCTCTGTTACTCAGGGCCCAGAATCTATCTTTTTATTTCTAACCTCATGTATTCCTGCCTTTGTCCCTTTACCAAATACTATGAATCTTGTCTGCGTGGTGCCCAGCTCTCCACCCCCTTGCCTCACTGTTCTTCCCCACGCTCCACACTGCCCCTGGCAAGCATGACCCACAGTAGAGTTGTATGTCACAGCTCCTGCTTAGACAGGCCAGCAAGTTCCTGCCTACTAGATTCCTGGCAGGGAGCGAGCTCTCAGAGAGGCAGATGCTACTAGGAGGAGATAGTATTCTCAGAGACAGCTACATACGAAAACTTCCAAAGGTAGGCAAAGTATAGGTGAGCATGAGTGAGGGCAAGGTGCCTAGGCCCTGCCCAAACTGGGCTTTGGACTCTAGTAGTTTCAGGCTACTCCCATCATCTGGACAGACTTCCTCCGGAAATCCTGCCCCTGCATGGGACCCTGGAACCTTGGGACTCTGGGTCCCACACATGGCCCTAGAATTCTGTGAGGCAGAGGGAATGTTCTTGTTCAGCTGGGTGATGTCATCCTCCATCCTGTTTAATTGAAGTCAGAGGCTTGGAGGAATAGGCTAAGACCTTCACTGAGGTCAATTCTGGTCCTGCTTCTACCCCTAGTGCCTGAAATTTACCCCCTGAAGGCAGCCTTAGCTCTTTGGAGAACTCATTTTTGGAGAGAAAGAGAACACACATGTGTATGTACACGTATGCCTGGCTTACCGTCCTGTGAGATGAGCAGTGGGCATTTGCTTCCTGTGAAGGACTGTAGCCTTCAGGAGGAACTGGGCCCCAACAGCTGTAGTACCCAGCAGGGACAGGGCATGGGCTGGGACTCTGGGCCCAACTCCGCTCAGCCTCACATAGAGTCCCCTAGCTGCTTCACCCAGAGGCCCTATTCTATCTGGAGAGGGGACATGGCTTAGACTCTGCTTGCCATGAAAGCCAGGAAGAGCAGGGCCAGCCCTAAGGGGTTGTCCAAGGATTTAACCAGTCATAGTTCAGGTGGACCTCAGGTGAGGAGCAGGGGAGGTGCTTGAATATACATCCCTCAGGCTACAGGTACACACAGTGTAGCCTCAGGTGCCTCCCCTCTCCACTTACTCTAGCAGGTTTGCACTGTCTCCCTTCACACACACCCCCTCTAGGCTCTTCAATCGAAGCTTGGGTCTCTGGGTTTCTGGCTACAGGACAGTCTCTTGTGAGGCCTTTTGCCCTTTGGTGACACCCCAAAGGTCAGTATAACTGAACTTGGCCTGGACTACAGTATAAGGGATGGTTCTCCTATCTCAAGCTTCAGAATGAAGGGGAGAGGAGAGCCCTGGTAATGGTGAAGGGGCCAGAGGTATTGTAAGAGCAGTAGGGGACAGGTCACCTTGGCCTCTCTGTGCTGGTCTCAGGTACCCAAGACACTGGGGGTGGGTACTGCCTCTGGGACTCCCAGCTGGCTCTCCCTGTGTGGGGCACAGACCCGGTGACTTCCTGTCAGGCCAGCACTGTCCCTCTGTCTCTCATGTTCACTGCCTCCCACTTCCCCTTTTCACTTCAGGCTGTGGCCTCTGCAGCCCAGGCAAGCCTGCTCCGGCAGCAGGAAGAACTGGACAGGAAAGCAGCCGAGCTGGAACGCAAGGAGCGGGAGCTGCAGAACTCTGTGGCCAACTTACATGGTGAGGGAGGCTGCATGGGGCCCTGGATTACCCAACCTGGTACAGGAGGGTTCCCTCAGCCTGCTTGTTCCTGGGGCAGCCTTTGCTGAGCTCTTGATCACCTTAGAACTGTTCTGCCCTTGGGAGAGCAGTAAGGTGGAAGCCAGGAGACCTGTCGTGTAATCTCACTGGGTATAGATTATTTCTGCACTCCTTTCCAGCACTAAAATTTTTTGCTAGAGTTGGAGCACTGCTCCCGTGATTCCTTGGTTATAGACTGAAAAAAATAATCACTTAAGCTGTTTAGCTCTGTGTTTAATGCATCTGGAGTCCATTATTTTGGACTGAGCTTGTGTGCATCTATGTTCTATCGTCCTTTTCCCTTTCCACTCTATACCCATGAAGACCCTGCTTGCTGGTGCCCCTCTCGGAGCCCTGGTTTGGCCCATACACTGGGCCAGCATGCGCACTGCACTGTGCTGCTGCTGAATCTGGGCCTTGTCTCATCATCTCTTTGTACACAGTGAGAGAGAACAATTGGCCGCCCCTACCCTTGTGGTGCCCTGTCAAGCCCTGCTTCTATCAGGACTTCTCCACAGAGATCCCTGCCGACTACCAGCGCATATGCAAGATGCTCTACTACCTTTGGATGTGTGAGTCCGGCTCCTGCCCCTCTGGGCTCAAGGCTAAAAATGGGCTGTGTCTTGAGAGCCCTATCTATGCTCTGGCTGCTTCTCCCTCGCAGATTCCAGCCTTCCTCAGTGCTGGTGGGGCTGGAGTGAGGGACCTTCTGTACACATAATTGGCCCTCTGAAGTCTGCCCGCTGTCCTGGGAACCTCTCCTCAAGGGCCATCCCAGACCATGCATCTAGGAGGGTGGGATGAGCTGGAGGCTTCTGAGTTCCCGTGGAGCTCATTGCACTAAAAGGTCTTCCTTAGGTGAAGGCCTCCCCTCCCTAAAGACCCCTGGGCTCCTAGGAGTAAGGGTCAAAGACTCCCTTTTGCTCCTCTGTCAGCCATCAAGGGCCAGGGAAGAGTTGCTTAGAGAAAGACTCCATTCCCCACGGGTCAGTTCTTGGGTCTGCACCTCTTCCACCACCACCCCTCAGATACCTGGGCTGTTTTGTCACTTCTTAGGAGCTTGGTTTGGTCTCTGATTTTGAAGTCCCAGAAGAGCAAGGATGGGAACTAGCCCTGCCTGTGTATAGATCGAGGTCCTCGACTCTTGCTGTAGCTGCCCTGACAGCATGGACCTCATCTCCTCTCCAGGGGGTGGTTTGCCGTGTCCAGGAGCCCTTCAGCCACTTTGGCACCAGCCCACGTCTGTCTCCCCCCTCCACAGTGCATTCAGTGACCCTGTTTCTGAACCTGCTTGCCTGCCTGGCCTGGTTCTTAGTTGACAGCAGCAAGGGAGTGGACTTTGGCCTCTCGATCCTATGGTTTGTGATCTTCACCCCTTGTGCCTTCCTTTGTTGGTACCGACCCATCTATAAGGCCTTCAGGTGAGTGGGGCTGGGGCGAGGGGGGAGTGTATGGCTGGCATCCCAGGTAGCAGGTCTAGGGCCATGACCCCTGAGGCCCCATTTTGGTCAAAGCAGAATAGAATTGTGGGAAATTCACTTCCCAGTCCCACCCACAGTCAGAGTTGGCAGGTATCAGGAGCCATTTTCCTCAGTTGTACCTGAGGTCTGTCCTGGGCCCTGCCCCTTGACCAGGAGAAGAGATCCAGAGAGAGAAGGGGGACTTACTTGTCTTTCCATGACCCAGTCTGTTTGGTGAAGGAGGACTTCAGTCACTCACCAGGAAGAGGGAAGGGACTTACTTAGCTCCCTTCCAAGGCTCTAGGGCAACAATTTTCAACCGGTGTGCCGTAAGAATTTTTAAAGCATGCAATACCTGACTACTTAGTCAGGGGTGTTCACCTCTTTTCCCTTAAATTGTGAAAAAAGTAACAACAGCCAATACAACAGTAACTGGTGTGAATGAGTGAAAGTTATACCTGTTTTTTTTTGTCAGATTGACAAATAATATATTTTTTGGCATGCCACAGAATTTTAGTAATTAGTTTACGTGTGCCATGAGATGAAAAAGGTTGAAAATCTCCTCTCTAGCTTCTGTGATAGTCAGACTCTGAGATGCACTCTAAATGGCTTATCTCTGCATGCTTACTTATGTCCCTCCCCCTGCCTCCCAATTAACTGTGGGAACTTGCTGAGTGCCAGTATTTGACCTGGTGACCTAGAGTAGATACCGTGGACTTTAATGGATCCTAGGGTTTTGGAATTGTGCCTCAGAGATGATGCTTTCAGGGCTGGGAGCCCAGTAGGCCTCAGGAAGAGGGAGCAGGGTAGTGGCCGAACCTGCCCCACCCCTACTCCTTGGCACTCATCAGGCGGGACCTGAACCCTCACTGTATTCTAGCCCTCAAAGACATGGAAATGGAGGTACTCAAAATACCAGTTTTGTCTAGTTTTTTCTACTCCCCAAACACCTTTTCTGCCACTCAGGCCTACAGTTTTATTATTAAAGGTTTATACCTTTGACTTACATTTTCTTTCCTGTTATGAAATCCTGTTAAGCCCTTTATACTTGGGTAAGCAACTTTAATTGCTCTTTGAGAAACGGGTCAGGCATTGACCCCTTAAATTGGAAGACAGTGAAAAAGGCAAACCCTTTTTGGTTATAATGAGGGTATCTCTGGGTGTGTCCTTGTAGACAGTGAGCCTGGTCCTCTGGTGCTCTATCTGCTCTCCAATCCTGCTTTATGGCTTTTAGTGAGGAAGAACATCACACCATGTGAAGAATGCTGAGGAGTGAGTTCCAGACCCTCACATGACTCCTGGTTTTCCTCATCTTTCCACAGGTCCGACAACTCTTTCAGCTTCTTCGTGTTCTTCTTTGTATTTTTTTGTCAAATAGGGATCTATGTCATCCAGTTGATCGGCATCCCTAACCTGGGGGACAGGTGAGAGCTGGGGCAATACAGAGGGAACTAGGCTTTGGAGGCTTGGCTCAGCCTCTCTCGCCCTGTTTGCCAGCCCCTGAGAGCCCCTACAGATGGCCCCTGTCTCATCATGGCGGAGAGAGTGGTAACTGGGCCAGCTTAGATCTACCTTCAGTTCTTCACCAGTAGCCACTCACTGTCTTGTGTTGCTTATCACTTTCTCGGGTGCTGTGGGTGAACTTGGCCTGAATCCTTAGGCTACCTGGGCTGTGTCCTGCACTGGATTGCAAGCTCTTCATTTTCTTCTGCCACACCCTCTGAGAAGCTGGTGCTACTTCCACAGGTGCCAGACAAGCCCTTGGGTTTGGGCATCTGCTGATGGATGCCTTGGTCTTTGTAGCTCCTGAGCTGTGACTGTCCAGAGGCCCTGTGACCTCAAGAGATGGAGTCCTAGCCTCTCCTGGATGAACTCCTCTGGCTGTTCTCTTTGAGCATACAGTTGGCTGAGTTTCCTGGGTGCTGCAGTCCTCCACCCAAAATTAGTCTCAGAAAGAAAAGCTGATGGCTGATGTTTTCCTTTCTGTGTCAGTGCACAGGGAACATTACAGAAAGGTCATGCTGGCACTTGGCTGAAAGCCTGAGCCTGGAAGGGCTGTACTATTTTGGTCCTATCTCTCCAGTGGAGCTGGCAAGTCTAGAGCAGTGGGGAGGGGGTTGACTCACCTCTAGCTCAGAGCCAAGTGCACACGGCCCTCCACCACCCCTCTTCCTCCTCATCTTGTTGTTTATAATCTGGCCCCTTTTCTCTTGGGTGACCCACTTTCATTACTCATTACCCTAAGTTAGATCTTGGTAAAAAGGCCGTGATTAATAACTGCTCTTTGCTCCCTGGACAGGGAGTCAGAAGGCTTGATTTTTGGTCCTGGCTTCACCCCTTGCTGCCCTGCCTCAGCCTACCTGGATGAGCTCTGCAGCCTCTAGTCTCCCAGTGCCTTTCTCATCTCACCTCAGAACACTCTCTTTGATTGTAAAATAGACATAAAGTAAGATATATCATTTTATATACTGCTTAAACCATTTTAAAGTATACAGTTCAATGGCATTGAGTATATTCTCCGTGTTGTACAATCACTAATAATACTATCTAGTTCCAGGATTTTTTTTAAAGATTTTATTTATTTTTAGAGAAAGGGAAAAGGAGGGAGAAAGAGAGTTAGAGAAACATCGATGTGAAAGAGAAACATTGATCAGTTGCCCCTTGTACACACTCCGACCAGGGACTGAACCCATAGCCCAGACATGTACCCTGACTGGGAATCAAACTAGAGACCTTTTGCTTTGCAAGATGATGCCCAACCAACTGAACCACACTAGTCAGGGCAAGTTCCAGGACATTTTTATCATCCCAAATGGAAACTTCATATTTAGTAAGCAGTCTCTCCTTATACCCTCCTTCCCTGAGCCCCTGGCAACCATTAAACTGCTTTCTGTCTCACTGGATTTGTCTGGTTAAGCATGATGTTTTCAAGGTTCATGTTGTAGCACAGATCAGTACATTGTTCCTTTTTGTAGCTGAGTAGTGTTCCATTGTTTGACTCTATTGCGTTTTATTCATCCACTTACTGTTGGCAGGGATTTGTTTTTTTGTTTTTGTGGTTTTTTAAGGTTTTATTTATTTGTTTGTTTGTTTTTAAAGAGAGGGGAAGGGAGGGAGAGAAACATCAAGGTGTGTTTGCCTCTCGTGCCCCCCACTGGGGACCTGGCCCACAACCCAGGCATGCGCCCCAACTGGGAATCGAATCAGCAACCTTTCAGTTCGCAGGCTGGTGCTCAATTTGGTGAACCACACCAACCAGGGCTGTTGATGGGGGTTTGGATTATTTCCACCTTTTTGCTGTTGTGAATAGTGCTGCTACAAACATTTCTGCACACGTTTTTGAGTACCTGTTTTCGATTCTTTGGGGTTTGTGTCTTGAGTGGAATTGCTGGGTCACATGGTAATTCTATGTGTAATTTATTGAGGAATTGCCAAATTGTTCCCCACAGTGGCTATTTTACATTCCCAATAGCAGTGTATGAGAGTTCCATTTCTCCACATCTTTGCCAACATTTGTTATTTTCCACTGTTTTCTTTTTCTATTATAGCCAACCTAGAGGTGTGATATCTCATTGTGGTTTTTGACAGGCATTTCCTGATTGGTCATCATTATATGTTTGTTGGCCATTTGTGTATGTTATTTGTAGAAATGTCTATTTAAGTCCTTTGCTAATTGGATGGTCTTTTTGTTGTTTAGTTCTTTATGTATTTTGGATACTGGCTTCTTATCACATATGTATGTAATTTATGACTTTTTTCTATTTAAATGTTTTTTCATTCTTGATAGTGTCCTTTGTTTTTATTTTTTTATATTTTATTTATTTAGAGAGGGGAAGGGAGAGAGAAAGAGAGGGAGAGAAACATCAATGTGTGGTTGCCTCTCATGTGGCCCCCACTAGGGACCTGGCCTGCAACCCACGCATGTGCCCTGACTGGGAATTGAAATGGCAACCTTTTGGTTTGCAGCCGCACTCAATCTACTGAGCTACACCGACCAGGGCTCGATAGTGTCCTTTGATGTACTAGAGCTTTTAATTTTTTTATAGATTTTATTTATTTATTTTTATAGAGAGGGGAAGGAGGGAGAAGGAGAGGGAGAGAAACATCGACTGTTCACCTCTCACATGTCCCCAATTGGAACCTGGCCAACAACCCAGGCACGTGCCGTAACTGGGAATTGAACCAGCAACCTTTCGGTTTGTAGGCCAATGCTCAATCCACTGAACCACACTATCCAGAGCTTGAGTTTTTAGTTTTAATGGGGTCCAATTTATCTTTTTCTTTTGTTGTGCTTTGGGTATCATATTTAAGAACCATCGACAATCCAAGGTCATGAAGAGCTGCCTCTGTTTTCTTCTAAGAGTTTTATTGTTTATTATTAGGTCATTTATCTATTTTGAATTAATTTTTTGTATGTGGTTGAAGTAAAGGTCTAACTTAATTGTTTTGCATGTGGATATCCAGCTGTCCCGTCAATGTTTGTTGAAGAGACTATCCTTTCCCCATTCAGTGCTCTCGGCACCCTTGTGAAAACCAGTTAACGATAGATGTGTGGGTTTGTTTCTGGACTTTTAATTCTATTCCATCCATCTATACCTTATATATGTCTGTCCTCATGCCAGTACCACACTATTTTGATAATTTACTTTGTAGCAAGTTTTTAATTCAGGAAGAGTAAGGATATCTCCTTTTATAGATGAAGAAGGTGGGGCTCAGGAAGGAGACATGACTTCCTGGTCCCCAGTGGGAAAGGCTGAGGTGACAGGATGAATGCAGTGGGTTGGCCAGTAGTTCTTTCGAGAGGGTGGGCCAGGAGTGAGGAGCCAGGCTTTCCATGTCTCCCCAACCCCCACTCCTGACTGTGAGGGCAGCAGCCACATCCCTTCCAGACCTCACATGGCCCAGAGACTCCATGGGGGCTGTGTGGCGCCTATCAGCCTAGGTGGTGGGCAGCATACAGCAGCCACTTGGAGAAGAGCCCCTCATGGGGAACTCTGGAACCCACTCACACTATAAGCTCTCTGGCTTCCTCCTACCTTTGTAGTGGTTGGATTGCAGCCCTGTCTACACTGAAGCAGGACTTGGCTGTGTCGATCATCATGATGGTGGTGGCTGGCTTCTTCACCCTCTGTGCCGTGCTCGCACTTTTCCTCCTGAAGCGGGTGAGTGGTAGGTGCCCGGCCAACAGCAAACCCAAGAAAGCAGGCACCTCTCTCCTGCCTTCACCATGGGAGTGTTCACCACAGCAGTTGGGCCTCTTGAATCCCCAAAGGTCCAGTGGCTTTCTCCAAGGCTCTGGGGGGGAGGTCAGGCAGGCTTGGGCTCCCTGTGGGCCCACAGGGTGGGCCTCTCTCACCACGGCATTTTCCCCCAGGTACACTCCCTGTACCGCCGGACGGGAGCCAGCTTCCAGCAGGCCCAGGAGGAATTTTCCCAGGGCATTTTTAGCAACAGGACCTTCCGAAGCACTGCCTCATCTGCTGCTCGAGGAGCCTTCCAGGGGAATTAGTTCTCCTGACTCTCCTCCCTCTGCCCTGCCTTTTCTCTTGCCTGCCTTCTGAACTGCACTTTCCATGGGTGCCTTAACAGTGCTTATGCCCAGCACAGACTCAGGGAGGGTCTTGCCATGGCTCTTCCTCCTTCCTCATCAACCAGCTCTCCCTTCCACCTAAGGGAAAGGAAGGGAGGGACAGGAACTTTTTACACAAGAGAAAAGAAAAAAATCAAAACTGTCTTTTCTTGTCTGGTGGTGGTTCCGTAGGATTCTTTTGTCTCTTTGGAAGCACCGGGACCGAAGTTCTCTTCCCCCTACATGCACAAACGTGTACATGCACATGTATATATGTGCCTACATGCACAGATGTGTGTGCACATGTGTGTGCACATGCACTCAGGGGATCACTGGCCAACATGGTATGCCCATGCCAGCTGGAGTTGTTCTGCCAGGGCCTGAGCTGCCGCTCCCCAGCAGCCTGGCCTGAATCTGAATCCACAGACCCAGCCTGTGGCTTCCACAGTCCTGCCTTCCCTTCCCACTAGCATGGGATGATGTCTCAAGGGCTGCCCTTTATTTTTTTTTTTTATTATTTTTTAATCCTCACCAGAGGACATGCTTCTTGATTTTAGAGAGAGGGGGGAAAGAGGGAGAGTGAGGGAAAGAAACATTGATGTGAGAGAGAAACATCAATTGGTTGCCTCTTGCACGTACCCTTACCAGGGACTGATCCTATAGCCTAGGCATGTGCCCTGACCTGGAATTGAACCCAAGACCCCTTTTGTTTTATGGGACGACACTCTAACGAACTGAGCCACACTGGCCAGGGCTCAGGGGCTCCCCTTTAGATGAGCTGTGGTCTGGGCTGACGGGCAGCTCCCTAGATCCCTCTGGACAGGTCTCTGGCCTGCTTTCTTCAGCCTTTTCCCTGCCTCATGTTTCTCACAAACAGGTTCATAGGCCTTTTTGCCCCCTGCACTTTCCTGTATGGGCAGCATCCTGTGTCATCTGGGGCCCTCTGTGAGCCCTTCCCTCTTTAGATTTACTGAATGTGCATTGGGGTTGGTTGGGATTTGGGGATGGGAGGGACAGAGGACAACCCCACATCCTGCCCAGCCTTTAGCAGTCTTCTAGGGTTGAGGGGTCCAACTGTCCTGGTGTGGGTTATGTCCCTGCTTACTTTGATTTCCTCTTCTAGGGGACAGCTGTGCTCTGCCTTGGCCTCTGATTCTGCCCACTCTGCCCCCTACATCAGCAATATCTAGTTGGTGTGACTCTCAGAAAGGGCTGGGGGAATCAGCTCAGACTCATCCTCTAGTGTTCTCCTTTGCCTTGCGTAGGAGTAGAGTCTAGGTCACCTTCCACTGGTCCTGGGGATTTCCTAGGATGTGTGTGTGTCATTGTGATGGACACCTAGGAGTCCACAGTTAATACCTGCACTATATCCTGCAGAGGCTGTAGGAATGGGTTCGTGGACTAGGGACTTCTCAACAAGCTGGCCAACCTGGAGGCTGCCCGCCAACTCCACTCCAGAGCCGCTGAATGATAATTTAATGTCAGTGACCAAGGCTTTGTAAATTCCTTTCTAGTATTTTTTCCTCCATGTACAAATGTATATGTTGTGTTTCAATTTTGTGCTTAAATAAAAACATTTTCAGACAACACTGGTTCTAACGTCTGCTGGATTTGGGTGGATGAGGGTCTGACCTGCAAGGAGTAGAGGCAGAGGCCCTCTGTCTATACATGTGAGGGGTCAGTCAAGATGCTGCTTGCTGGACAGGCCAGTCCCCTCAGCCCTGAGGGCGAGCCCCTGCCTGGGATAACAACTGGCTTCTCCCATGGTACTTTCTTGTCCCAATAATTGTACTTTCAGAGCTGCTGGTGTGGGGAGGGACATCTTTGAATCTCTCTACCCTGCCCCAACCCTTCTTGCTCCGCACATGGGTGCTCTCTAGGATGCTCTCCGAGCCCCTGAAAGGATTCCCCGTGACCTTGTCTGCAAGTCTCTAGTTCATTCGTTGGGCCCGCTGTGGCCGCAGCATCTCCAGATGAATCTTGCAAATCATGTGATCGCTCCTGCGAGTGGAGGCCGAGCAGGAGTGGACGGCACTCAGAGGAGCCGGAGCTGGCGGGGAACATGGGCAGGGGAAACCGGCCCGCCCCCAAGCTGCACTTCTGGCGGGCCCCGCTAGGGGCAGCGTGGAGTTGAGCTCGCCGCCACCCTCTGCTCCCTTTCGGTTCCCGACCGGAACCCGTGCGGAGAAGCAGGAAGCGTCTGGTGGCTGGCTCCGGGCTGTCAGGATGGCTGGGTCTGGCTGGGCACCCCCGCGGTTGGACGGCTTCATTCTCACTGAGCGCCTGGGCAGTGGCACGTACGCCACGGTGTACAAGGCCTACGCCAAGGTGGGTGCGGGGCGGGGCCCAGAATCGGGGCCTGAGAACTTTGAGGGCCTGGCCCCGTGCCCTCCAGACCCTGAGCAGTGCCCAGGTGGGTGCCAGGCCGGGAAATTAGGGGAAGTTAGAGACTGCATGAGACCAGTTAGGGGGTGCTCACGGCCTGCCAAGTCCCAATCTGACTTTCGGAGATGCCTGTGGAGACCTGGATGGAGCCTTGTGTCAGTGGCTGAAGAATGGGCTCAAAACAGGGCGGATACCTGGTGGGCTGGGAGAAGTCTTGGACAGGGTAGTGAGAGGCTGGACCCACTTAGGAAACAGAGTGGGCACTTCTAGAACACAGAATGGCATGCCTTACTTAGGGCGTTCTAGAAAGGCTTATAGGGTTTATGGAACAGAAGGTTGGAGAGCACCAGGCTGGGTGAAGAGGTCAGGATTACAGAATCAGGGGACGTCACTGGCTGCGAATGGGAAGCTAAGAAGCCTGGATGTTGGTGTGAGTGGGTAGGCCCAGTGAGGGAGAGAAGGGCAGAGGGAACCAGAGCCTTTCTGGCCAGGCATGGGCCTGGCTCCCTCAAGGCAGAGCCCTCAAATCTCCTGCCCCAGCAGAAGGACACTCGAGAAGTGGTAGCCATAAAGTGTGTGGCCAAGAAGAGTCTGAACAAGGCATCCGTGGAAAACCTCCTGACAGAAATTGAGATCCTCAAGGGTATTCGACACCCCCACATCGTGCAGCTGAAAGACTTCCAGGTGCAGGCCTGTGGTGGGGCCACCCCCAAACGAGGCTGGAGAAGAGACACTCTCTTCAAGCTGCCTCTCTGCCTCTAACCACAGTGGGACAGTGACAACATCTACCTCATCATGGAGTTCTGTGCAGGGGGTGACCTGTCTCGCTTCATCCATACCCGCCGAATTCTGCCTGAGAAGGTGGCTCGTGTCTTCATGCAGCAGTTGGGTAAAAGCCTCTGACCCAGACTTCCCACAGTCTGTTTTCCCACCACACCCTTACCCAGACTCAGAGCCCCTGCACTCTTGGCAGGTGCCTCTTTCCCAGCTTGGATTTATAGGGCCCCATCCTTGCCATGTGCCAATCCCTGGCTTAAGGGTGTTATGAGAGAGACAGAGGCGGAAGCCCTGATCTGGGGGAAGTTCAGGGCCCAATGGGTAGTACCGAAGTTCTTTGCCAAGAGAAAGAGCAAAAGACCCTAAAGGGCTGGGTATCCAGGGAGGCTTCTAGGAGTGGAGACTTGTGAAGGGGCCCAAGGGAGGAAAGAGGGGTGGGAGTGAGCGGTTCTTAGAAGTGGTCGGAATGTGGTGCTTCTATGTAAAGCATTCAGTAGACCAACCAGGCCAGAACTGGGGTCGTTCAGGCCTGAGGGAGCATATGTAAGCCAGGGGAGGCAAGAGGCAGGTGGGACATGGGCTTCTCTGACCTGTTTCTCTGCATGTGTCCTGCTCCCTAGCTAGTGCCCTGCATTTTCTGCACGAACAGAACATATCTCACCTAGATCTCAAGCCACAGAACATTCTGCTGAGCTCCTTGGAGAAGCCCCACCTTAAGCTGGCAGGTGTGAGTCTGGAACAGCAGGGGAAGTGTGGGCCTGGGCTTGCACAACAATCTCTGGGCTGATCTGGGTCCCTAGAACTGAATGGAACTTCAAGGTTTGAAGGGTGGGTATGCATGCAACAACACTGGTTCTCATGAGAACAGTGACAGGCTGGAGATCCAGAAACAGGCCCCATCACTAAAAGGTAAGACCTTTCTTGGGCTACCCACACTGGACTCCAGCAGTGTATGGTTGAAATCAGGGTCAAGACTCATCGTGCGACCAGGGTCAGAACTTGGTGTGTCATCAGGATTGGAATCAGGATTGTGATGCAGCCTATGGCAGTGTTGGAGGGTGTGAGGAAGGGGAGGGTGGTTGTGGTCCCCAATAGGATTTAGAGAAGAATTGACTTGAGACTGGAGTCCAGAGAGTGAGCTGTAACCTGAGCTTGGTGGGACAGTACAGGAGAGGGCTTCAGCTCCTCGTGGGTCATTATGCTTAGAGCTCCTGTGAGAGTGTGGGCTTCCTGGGGAAGGGTGCCTGAGGGGGGCCATGTAGGATGGGTAGGATTTATGCCCCCACAGGAAGATGTAGGAGGGTGTTGGGGAGGTTAATGATGAGCAAAGGCTGGGAAGTAGGATTGATCCTGACGAGTCTGAAAGGTGGAGAGGAGTCCTGTGCTGCAGCTCAGGGCAAGGCTTCAAAGGCCAAGAGTAGAGGCAGCTGGAACTTGAGCCCTGCTGCCTGGCCTCCTGCCTGCAGACTTCGGCTTTGCACAGCATATGTCCCCATGGGATGAGAAGCATGTTCTCCGTGGCTCCCCTCTCTACATGGCTCCTGAGATGGTGTGTCAGCGGCAGTATGATGCCCGTGTGGACCTCTGGTCCGTGGGGGTCATCCTGTATGGTAAGAGCTCTGTCCCCTACTCCTGCCCTCTGAGTCCTGCACTGTGTGTCCTCAGACAAGCCCGCTCTGTCCGCTCCAAAGGGCTTTAATGAGAAGGCTGACTCTGATGGCCTGCGGCCCTTGCTCTGAGGGGTGTCAGGCCCTTCCAAGAGTGGGCCAGACCAGGATGGACCCCATTCCCTCCCAGCCTGCCCTCTGCCTCCCTCCACAGAAGCCCTCTTCGGGCAGCCTCCCTTTGCCTCCAGGTCGTTCACGGAGCTGGAAGAGAAGATCCGGAGTAACCGGGTTATCGAGGTGGGTCCTGTAGGGCCTCAGCAACCTGTTGGGGGCAGAGGGAGTCAAGTCCTCAGGTTGGAGACTTCACTGCCCCTGTGTAGACTGAGGTGTCTGCTCTAGGCTACTTTGTGGTGCTGAGCATGCTTATAGCTCCCTCCAGTTCTTGGGACCGAGATTAGCCCACAGATTGTTGTGCAGACACAGTTCCCACCTTCCCAAGAGCATACGCCAGGGAGGCTCTATAACAGCTCAGGGTTCCAGGAGGGTGTGGGCAGGAACCTGGGCAGTAGGCTTGGCTCTCCACTGCCTGCATCACCCAGACTCGCCCCTCCTGGCTCTCTGATTCTCCACCTGTCAAACATGTAGCTCTGGGACATACCAGGACAGGGTGGAAGAGGTTTTGGAGCCCAGTATGACCTGTCCCCTGTCTCTCCCCTCAGCTCCCCCTTCGGCCCCCTCTGTCCCGAGACTGCCGGGACCTGCTGCAGCGGCTCCTGGAGCGGGATCCTGGCCGTCGCATCTCTTTCCAGGACTTCTTTGCCCACCCCTGGGTGGACCTGGAGCACATGCCCAGTGGGGAGAGCCTGGCACGAGCAGTGAGCAGGCCTCCAGGGGTGGGCTGGGGCGAGGGCAGGTTGGGGGTCTCATCTACCCTTTTGGTGGTAAACAGGTGTCTTGACCCACAGGGGGCAGAGGGAGGGCTCAGGGAACCTGCTCTTCCCACTTCGTGGTGAGCAGAGGGTGGGCATGACTCCTGATCTGCATGCCCCCCAGACCTCCCTGGTGGTGCAGGCTGTGAAGAAGGATCAGGAGGGAGATGCCACAGCCGCCTTGTCTCTCTACTGCAAAGCTCTGGACTTCTTCGTGCCTGCCCTGCACTGTGAGTACCTGGAGCCCCTGGGTGCAGCAGGGGTGGGTCAGCCATAGGTTCTGTGGGGGGGTTCCAGAAGCAACTCCTATCCAGAATTGTACGGGAGACAAGATAGAGGTTAAATCTAGAAGTTAGAGTTTTGGGGATCCTAGAGGGTTTGGTGTGGGGCAAGGTCCTCATATACACCACCACTGTTTGCAGATGAAGTGGATGCCCAGCGGAAGGATGCAATTAAGGCAAAGGTGGGCGACTGAGTCTCCTGGAGGAAACGGGTGAGGGAATCAGGGGGCCACTAGGGACTGGCTCGCTTAGAACCGGAATTTCCTGTACCGTGAAGGGGTCAGGCCAGCCCCTGACATTACAGCTTGGGACAGTCACTGAGGATCTAGAGGGAGAGCTGGGAGTTAGGTGCCAGTGAGGGAGGCAGGGTGGGCAGCCCCTTGTGCTATGCTCCTGCAGGTGCAGCAGTACGTGTCCAGGGCTGAGGAGCTGAAGGCCATCGTGTCCTCTTCTAATCGGGCCCTGCTGAGGCAGGGGGCCTCTGCCCGAGACCTGCTCAGAGGTGAGCCCAGCTCCTGACAGACCACCTGGTCCCTAGCACCTTCCCTCCAGCCTGAGAGGGAGAAAGATTGGGGGTCAGCTCCCTGAGACAAAAACCATAGGCTGCTTCCCTCACCCTGAGCCTTTGTCCTTTATCCCAGAGATGGCCCGGGACAGGCCACGCCTCCTCGCTGCCCTGGAAGTGGCTTCAGCTGCCATGGCCAAGGTTTGCACCCAATGGGAGGGGTCCAGGTGAGGCAGGGAGGAATTTGGGTCATGGCCCTAAATGACCTGGTGTCTGGCTGCAGGAGGAAGAAGGTGGTGGGGAGCAGGATGCCCTGGACTTGTACCAGCACAGCCTGGGGGAGCTGCTGCTGCTGCTGGCAGGTGAGGCTCCCATGACCATGCTCCCCGAGCCCTGCTGACTTGCCCTTACCATGCGCCCTTCCTCTCTTTGCAGGGGAGCCCCCAAGCCGGAGGCGGGAGCTACTTCATACTGAGGTGCCCACTAGGGTTGGGAGAGTTGGGGGGCTTCATCTTCTCCTTTGACCCTCCTTCCATCAGGGAGGACCTGCTGGGTTCCCTCATGGTGCCTCAAGTCTGAGAATCAGACCACAGACTTGATAAGTTGGTGGCCCCATGCGCTCCATAGGGGCTTGGGGGCTCAGGTCAGGCAGTGGGACAGGCAGGATCTGGAACCCAGCAACAGAAAGTTGGCTGGGCTGCTTTAGTCAGGTAGGCTTTCTGGAAGAGGGAGCAGATAAAGGACTCAGAGGAGAGCTGTGTTCTGGTGCAGAGGCTTCTGGAGAGCAGCTGGAGTGAGGAGGATCTGCCTCACTCTCAAGGCTCTTCCCCCACACCCTTGGCAGGTTCAGAATCTCATGGCTCGAGCTGAATACCTGAAAGAACAGGTCAAGGTGGGCACATGGGGGGCTCCCACTGGGGCAAGGCTATGTGGGCTCTGCTTGTGGCTGTCTGTCCCCTGCTCCCTCGCCAACCCACCAGCATGTGTCTCCTTTTCTGGGTCTCTATCTGAAGGCATCTCCATTGCTTTCTTTTTCTTTCATTCCCAGTTAGTCAGAGGCTGTTGATGCGGTGCCTGCACCTGCCTCTGGTTGTGTCTCACCCCTTGTGCTACCTTTGTGTTCCATAGATGAGGGAGTCTCGCTGGGAAGCTGAGACCCTGGACAAGGAGGGCCTGTCAGAATCTGTTCGCAGCTGTGAGTCCTGCTCTGGGGTTTCACCCTCTGTCCAAGGAGGAGTGAGGGCAGCCTGGGATTCTGCCTCTGCCAGAAACCTAACACTGACCCTCCTCCCTTACCTCTCCACAGCTTGCACCCTGCAGTGACCCCAAAAGAATGACTGGATAGATCACAGGGCACCTGGAGTTGGGGGACACACTCAGGCAGACTGGTGCCCAGAATTCTGTGGCCTGTGCACCCTGGTAACGCACCCTTCTTGAATGAGCAACTCACTGCGACCACCGCATTTCAGGGTTCCCAGCACCCCTCAAGATATTCTACCCCACAAAAGCTCTGACAGCCCAGCCCTTGTATGTGCTGGCAACGTTGGGTCTGGTCTGGGCTGGGAGGGGGGTGCAGGAGCAGGCCTCTGGGAGAAGAGTATTTCATGTGACTCTGGTTAACTGGTGGCTCCTGGACACTGAGTCGGTCAGTTTGGGGCATCAGGGCTCTGTTTTTGCTCTCAAAAGAGGGCATGGGGCAGCTGTATTCTGTGCCCACACCTGTCATTCCTGGGATCCCTTATTTCAACTCACCTCTATCCTTGCACTGGACTGGGATGCTCTAAGACCCCTCAGGGACCACCTACCCCACAGTCAGCACTCAGCCTCACAGAACTCATCAGTCTTCTTGGAAGCTGATTCCTGCCCACCCTCTCAGTATTTTAAATTAATCCTTCAAGCCATGAAAATAATACACTTTGTAGGGTTGGGCAAATGGGAGAAATTCATACCTTGTTCCTGCTCTGGCCCAGGGAGTATCAGGGGAGGGTTCCTTCATCCTCATCCCTCCTACCTCCATCCCTTTTTGGGGAGCCCCTGCTTGCCACAGAGCTGACCTGGGAGCAGGAGGAATGGGGCTGCCTGACCATTTGGATTTGGGGGACCCACTAGGTCAGGAGACCCTCCAAGTCTGACACGGCTGCTACCACAGCATGTGCCCTGGGCACACACCTTCCCCTTTCTTGGTCTGGGTCTCCCCATCTTTCCAAAGGTGTTGCTAATAGCTCCTTAGTCTCCACCTGGGCTTTTAGGAGGACAAAGGGACTTTCATCTGGGGAAGAGTGTACCTAGGGTTATTGGTTTTGTGTTTAAGATCCGAAGGCTGTTGGAGATTTCTAACCCTTTCACCCTTCAGTGCCTCCTTGGGACAGAAGTTGTCTCTCTTCCCTGCCAGAGAACGGTGTGAAGAGTCATTCATTGTTTCTCTATTAAATTATTTTCTGAAATTGTGATTCTCTTCTTGTCCTGGAAGAAGAGAATGAGCAGGTCAAGGTGGGCAACCCTTTTTCTAGGCTAGTGCTATCGAGGCCCCAGGAAAACCTGGGTAACCTGAGGGGGGACTGGGGAAGCCCATGGGGTGGTGAGGGAGTGAGAGCCACATCTTCCTCCTGTCCTCAGGCCCTAGGGGAGTCAGGCTGACCAGCTGCCATTCCTGCCCACCACCTAAAGGGCTAAAAGGGCCCTGGCTGGTGTGGCTCTGCATTGAGCACTGGACTGTGAACCAAAGGGTCACTGGTTCAATTCTTAGGGTATATGCCTGGGTTGCAGGCCAAGTCCCCAGTAGGGGGTGCTCAAGAGGCACCCACACATTGATGTTTCCTTCCTTCCCCCTCTCTAAAAATAAATAAATAAAAATCTTTAAAAATAATAAAGGGTTAATGGCAGGGGACAGGCATAGTCCCTTCCTTTCTGCAACTGGAGAAGGGTGTCTTCCATGGTGGATAGTCTTGTAAAACCTGTGTTCTACCCTGCATGCTCCCTTGTCCTAGACATGACCCCCAACCTCCCACTCCTTTCCTTGGGCTGTTGAGTGAGCAGGGAGCTGGATTGGGCAGAGCGCATCCTCTAGGGTGTCTCATACATGTACTCAGCCCTCCAGGATCCCCTAAAGCTGGGGTAATTTCCAGCAGTCTCTTACCCCTTACCCCAAGGTTTTGGGCTGAACAGCACTTGGAAGCATCTTTGGGGACTTAAGGGATAGGAAGCCCTCCCCGCCTGGGAAGCACCAAGGCAGTTGTTCATAGATACATCAGATGCCAGCCACCAAGATGGTCTTTCAGCTAACACTAAAGGGAGGGAACTATTTTCCCTGAAGTCCTCGGCCTGGCCATCAGGGGACAGTATGGACAGTGGTCCAGAGGGCAGGAGGCAGGGTTAAAACCCCAGCTCCACCATTTGGCCAAGAAACCCATTGACTAGTGCAGCGATTTTCAACCTTTTCATCTCATGGCACACATAAACTGATTACCAAACTTAAGTGGCACACCAAAAACTTTATTTTTTGCCATCCTGACATGTGATTCGGTGGGTTGGGTGTCCTGCAAATCAAAAGGTGGCCAGTTCAATTCCCAGTCAGAGCATGTGCCTGGGTTGCAGGCCAGGTCCCTGGTTGGGGGTGTGTGAGAGGCAACCAGTCAATGTTTCTCTTCCTCTCTTCCTCCTTTTCCCTCTCCCTAAAAATAAAATATTTAAAATGTGTGTATATATGTATATTTTTCTGATCTGACAAAAAAGGTATAATTCTGACTCATTCACACTAAGTGAGTGTTGTGTTAGCTGTCATTTTTTTATTTGACAGTCTAAGGCACAGGCCCCAACCCCCGGGGCTGCGGACCAGTCCTGGTCCGGGGTGGGGCTGCACAGCAGGTGCCCCATCATCACTCATGTCACCACCTGAGCTCCGCCTCCTATTCCCTCCACCTCCCTAGCCCCCTGGTCCATGGAAAAATTGTCTTCCATAAAACCGGTCCCCGGTGCCAAAAGGTTGGGGACCTCCTAAAGGAAGAAAGTTCAGTGCCCCTGACTAAATAGGTACTGCGTGTTGTAAAAATTCTCATGGCTCATGGTTGAAAACTGCTGGGCTAGCCCGTTTCTTTCTTAGTAGAACCAGGATGAAATGAAGTGCCCTGTGGAAATATGTAAGGGTGTAATGAGCAACTGTACAAGAGCCTGGCACACAGTAAGAATTCAATAAAATGTTTCAGGTGTAGAAGAGAAACATACTTCAGATTATTTTTGGGAATGAGCTGGACAAAAAAGCCTCAGTAAGTAAAAGGAGGGGGAGGGAGGAGGGGAATGAATGGAGCTAGCTGGTCGGGGTGAATGGAGAAGACTGGGTGGGAAGGAGAGCCTGACTGACTAGGGTGATGGGATGGGGGGTGGGCCCACAGATGCCCATTGTTTATGGCCTGCATTGGCTGCCTGCCAGCAGAGGGCTGGGTAAGTGGGACTGTGGGCGGATTGGGCCCTTGCTGGGCAGAGTATTTAAATGGCCTCTAAGCTGGCCCCGGGTTTGAGCCACCTGCCAAGGAGGGGGGCAGCCCAGCTGCCGTGCTGGGGTCAGGGGAGGAAGTGGGGTTCTCTCTCTAGGGCTCTCTTCAAGTGGCAGAGTCCTACAGGAAATGAGCTAATTTGATTTAAAAAAATATTTTTCTTCCTAGGGGTAGGAGTTGTTTCCGCCTCTCACCAGTAGTACTTTGAAAGTACCTATAGCAAGTCAGACACCTCCCCAGCATCAGGATGGCTCGCCCTGCCCTGTCCTCCCCACCTCTGCTCAGTCCCCAAAGCAGCACTGAGCCAAGCTGAGGAGCACCTGGGCCTGGGACCCTCTGTCTCCCAAGGGGCCAGCCCTGGAGACAGCAAGTAGGCCTCTGGAATAGCTTGAGGGGCCCAGGTGTCTTTGTACCCAGCCCACCCTTTTGGTTAACTGGGAGATTCGGAAGGTCATTGAACCTTGGCTCCTGCAGGTCATCTAGGAAGGCTGTTGTCTAGGAGACAACTGTCACCCCAGCCCTCTCTGAGAGGGAGATCGCCCAACCCTGAGGCTGGGGCACAAGGGAGGGGCATATCAGTCACTGTTTTCCCCAGAGTAACTCACACCCACACCTATCCATTTGAAATTCCACAGAGACACTAAGAAGCCACAGGCATCAGACACATACAAAACACCAAAAACCATGTCCAAGTTCACAGACCCATGCGGATCTTATGCAGACTTCTACTCATGCTCAGGGAGGCAGGCACAGTCCCTGCTGAGTAAGGCTGAGGCAGCCTCAACGTTGCTGCTCCCCTGACCAAGCCCACCCTGGCCTCCTTGCTCTCTCAGAGCCTCACATGTATTCTAGGAACAGCTCTGCCTGGCGGGTACTGGGCTAGAGGCCAGGTGGCAGGTTTTGTGGCTCCCTTCCAGTCCCCTCACATGTGGCTCCCCACCCCAAGCAGCCTCAGGTGTGAGCTGGGTCAATAGGCACTGCCAGCAGCTCAGCTCAGCAAACATTTCCCCAGATGTTCCAGCTCCCCTGCTGGAGCCTCCAGTGTCTGGGGAGGGACTGGCTGGCCACTGGGGGAAGCAGGGAGACTCCCAGCTCCAAACCTTGGAGACCAACTGGCCTCTGGAGAGTCACTTAAGGCCCGCACCCCTCTCCCTCTTGGAACTAGGCCTGGGCTGTCTGGATGGGTGGAAGGAGATTTGAGCAGAGCAGGAGCCAGTAGTCACCCAATCTCCCTGAACCTTCCCCCATATTGTGGGGCTAAGGGTAGGGGTGAGGGGCAGCAGGCCAGCCATCTTTGCTGTCCCTCTCTTCCTGAAAGAGTGGTAGGCAGGCTGTCTCATCGCCTTTCAGCATCTCCAAGCCCTCAGACTGCCTGCAAGTGTGAGAAGGACAGTGAGAAGACAGAAGAGGGAGATAAAGAGAACAGAAGGGGGGGTGGGGGTGGTAAGGACTGGGGAGATAAACGCCTGGCCCTGAACTAAGAGACCTTAATGGTGGGACTTTAATTACTATGAAAAGGGAAGTTTTGACAGGAAGTGGCTTTCTTTGTTGCCCTCACATAATAGCAGGTGGGTGGACTAGTCATGGAGCAAGTGATTATCTAAACAAATGGGAACAGAAATGGGATGTGCAGAGAGTAGTCTTCCTTAGAGAGGCCCCAACAGCCTAGGGATGGGACAAGTAGCCCCCCAGCTGAGGGTGTGGGTGTAGGATGGGTGTGAGCCAGGCACGAGCCAGAGGGTGAGGGGATGTGAATGAGAGAGGCACGAACTGACAGAGAAGCCAGTGAGCAAGGGCAGGAAGAGGGGAAGCAGAACGAGGCCTGCAGAGCCTGGGGGCCCTCAGTCTGTCTGCCTTGCCTATTTCTGCTGAGCACAGGAGCTGGCTCCTGCTGCCTCAGAGTCTCCTCCTCCAATTCCAAGAACATGCAGACAGGTCAGGGCTTCTTGAGGTTCCCAGGCTGTGAGGAGTAAGGAAGCTCAGACTCCTCCCACTCTCTGACCCCAGGCCCCCACCATTCTGTTTTATGAGGGTTCAGTGAGTGCTAACCCTGGCCTCCCACAGCCCAGTCTCCCTGCCTCTTTCACTCTTGGTCCTGTAAATCCTTGAGGGTAAAGTGGTCTGTCTGATCCCATTAGGCAGGATGCCCCTGGAAGGCGGAGTGATGCCATGGGTCTTGCTGCTGACACTATAAGGAGGCCCATGCTCCCTCCTCCCACACACACAGCCGAGGGCCTGGATTTAGGTCTCCTCCGGCTCCAGGAAGGTCAGCAGAGGGTTTTGTCCAACGACAACCAGAGGACAACCTAGAGGATGCCCAAGAAGGATCCAGCACGATAGCTGCAACAGCACTGCCTGATCCTGGGCCTGCATCCTTCCCTGCCCTCACCTTCCTAATTCCTCATCCTTTCTTCTCTCTTCCATGTGACGCTGCCCACATCACCCATTGTACAGGTTTTATGTGCTTTGTTCTTACTTTGCAAAGGAGGCCTAATGGAAATTGCCCTTGAAACCAAACTCTCTTATGGTCGTTCTGCCTATAAATCTTCTTCACAAGCCAGTGCCAGGGTGGGGGTGAGGGGTGGTGCTGACACCCTGCTCAGGCCTCAGTGATGGTCCTGCCTGTGGAGTCTCCTGGTTGTTTCCCTGGACACCCCGCAGCTAAGCAGGATGAGATTTGTGCCCTTAAGTTTTTTAAAGAATGAGTTACCATTTATTGACATGGTGTGTATCATGTGCCAAGTGCTTTAAAATGGTCACCCTCTGAAATATGTATTGTTGTTTTTTGATGGTGGAGCGGTGGGGAGGGGCGGGTCTTCATTACACAGTAGAGGAAACAGGCTCAGAGAGGAAAACGAACCTATTCAAAGTTGCACAGCAATGCCAGGCCTGGAATGAAGTTGCCCTGCCCTCTGTTGTCACATCTTCCATCTCCAAGGTAAGGAGGGGGTAGAGGCACAGGTGCCAGAAACAGCAATGATTGAGCTGTGGCACCTCCTGATGGGCCCTGCCCATCCAGCTGGATGCCACATTCTCCTTAAAGCCCAGAGGCTGGACTTAGTGCTTGCTCCCCCCAAGTGCTGGGGGACCCCACCCTTGTCCAGAGGGCAGAGCTTGAACATTGATTGCATAGGGAGCTGGTGCTCTTATGAAGCTGTGGTGAAGAATTCTCCCTCCAAAGAAGGACTGGGAGGCTATGAACGCCAAGACCTTTGGAGACCAGTAAGAAGTAGGAAGATAAGCAGGTCATTTGGAATTTTTATTTTTATTTTTTTAAATAGATTTTATTTATTTACTTTTAGAGGGGGAAGGGAGGGAGGAAGGGAGGGAGAGAAACATCAATCAGTTGCCTCTTGCACACACCTCGACTGGGGACTGAACCTGCAACTCAGACATGTGTCCTGACCTGGAATTGAACTGGTGACCTTTTGGTTTGCAGGGACAATGCCCAACTAAGACACACATATCAGGGCTGGAATTTTTCTTTTCACTGAACTGAGAGGAAATCCAGCTATGGAATCCAGAGAGTTCTACAGGAACAAAACAGAAATTGGCTAGGCCCTGGGCCCTCAGCTCAGAGAAGTCCTGGAGCCTCCTGAGCTTCTGTTTGGTGCCAGCTTCATCCCTGGTACTTGTTCCTTGCACAGCATCACTCAGCTCCCAAGAGCCAGAACCCACAGTGGCAGCGCCTGCCCTGCCCAAGGAGGGATGTGAGGTTGACTATGAGGATACTGGGAGGCCAAGCTAGAAAGATCTTAAAAATCACCCAGTTCATCCCCATTTTATATATGCTGAAATGAGGCCTGGAAAGAGCAGTGCTTTTCAAGGAGAATAAATGTGGAGACCCACACTCAGGCCTCCCATCTGCTGAGGGTGCCTGCCTGAAGCCCTCTCTAAGCATATCTTAGTGTTGATGTCTAGAGGGGCTAGGCACTAGGGGGCTGGCCCATGTGTGTGTCTGTGTGTGCTAGGATGCATCTGTGGTGTACAACTCTGCATGTGCCAAGGTCTCTGCCCCCCTCTCTGGGTGTCTATATGGGTGCATCTATGTGCAGGAATTTTGGTTCATGGCCTATTCCTACAATCTTGGGAGGCTTTCCCAGGCTGAGTAGGGAGGGTGAGTACTGAGGAGGTAGGGGGAGGAATGGCGACTTTGCTCCTAGAGGAGAGAGAGAGAAGCCAGAAGGTAGGGTGGGTCAGAGAAGGGTCCTAGGTCTAGCCTGGTACAGGGGAAATGAAGTCAAGGTGGAGTATGGGTCCATGGAAGCTGAGACATGCCTTTCAAGCTCATGTGGCCCCAGCCCTCTGGTCACACCAGTAAGCACCCCCAGGGGAAGTAGTCACATGATGTGGCACTTCTCAGCTGACTGCTTGAGGTCTCCCAGCGTGGCCTGGGCCTTGTCTTTGAGGGAGCCAAGGTCTAAGCCAGGAAGGCTAGCCAGCTGCCCGAGGACTGAGGCCCTCTCTTCCTCCTCTGTGTCCTCCTCAATCATCTTGACCAGCTCTTGGGGCAGCTCCACGTCTCCACCTGCCATCTGGATCTGGCTCTCATCTGTCTCGTTCTAAAGAGAAGGGAGAGTTGGGCTGCGGTGGGCAGTGTAGGAGGACCCACGCCAAGGGGCTCGGGAGGAGGCCTGGACTGGGTTCCAGGGTCCTAGATGCTAAGAGCCATGCTCCTGTGAGCTCAGACCCCACCCACATACCCCAGGATCAAGCTTTTGACACTCAGACTTTTATGCCACCTTACTTCACTCTGAAATATGGAAGGTAAGATATTAACAGAATGAGTAAGGGCAAAATGGAAACACCTAGGAGTCAAACTGTTACAGTCAGTCATGTATTGACTATTGTTAACTACACTGAGGACATTACCAATAATAGGGATGGGTACTATTCATCAGACACCTATTATATGTCTGCCATTGAGCTGAGTGCCCTTAATTCTCACAATTATTGCTTTTTCCATTTTACAAATAAGGTAGTTGAGGCTCAGACAATTTAAGTAAGTAACTTTCCCATGGTTGTCCAATTTGGAGTAGGAGAGCTAGATTTAAACCTATGTCACTGATACCAACATTTGTGATCTCTTTGCAAGGTGCCTACTGGTTGTTGTCACACTTTCCTATCCCTTGAGGGCCACTTTATGTCCTACTCAATTACAGCCAAGTCTTCCTTCTTCTGCTGGACTCAGAGTTCCCTGATAGCAGCAGTTGTATCTCTTATATATCCTTAATGCAAACGTTTGAGGAATGACTCCATTCCCAGCTAAGTTTAACTCAGTTACCTCCCACAAAGGCAGGCTTTCTGGACCTGTTCTCCTTTTAAGAGACTTCGGAAAGACTCGTGCCCTGTGGGGAGTCAGAGGCAGCCAAGGGCTCAGGAAATATTTGTTGAATGAGTGGTGGTGATATTTACATATCTGGTCTTCCAATTCAAGTGGAAGATCAAGGTCGTTATGCTATATAGCACTGTATTTCTGTTTCTCTTCAGGGTCTATTGTAGTTCTGGGCACGGAAAGTGGCTCGTGCCCCAGTTCTCTTCTTAGGCAACAGGCATTGAACACTTACAGCACATCTGGTGCTGCAGTGCCTAGGGGAAACATCCTTCTGGCTGCCTGGCCAACCAAGGAGTTTCTTTGCTCTCTGCCAACAGACCCATGTCCACAGGTCTTGGAGCAGGCTCAGCATTCACAAGCTTAAGCTTCATCACTCACTGGATTTATGATCTTAGCCAAGTCCACCAATCTATCTGAGTCTTGGTTTCCTTATTTGTAGATGTGGGTGACAGCTACCCAGCAGAATTACTGAGGAGTTAGGTAGGTAAGGTAGGTCAAGTGCCTGGTACATAGAGGGTGCTGCCTTCTTCTGCCCACCCTGTCCTCCCCTGGTGTTCAGAAGCCCCAAGAGCCCTCAATCCCATGGAAAAATTTGTTGCCTTCCAACTCTTCATCTGCCTGGGTCTGACTCATATTGGGAGAGTGTGGGTTGGAGAACAGAAGGGGCCTGGAGTGGCTCCAGAAACACAAACTTATCCATTTTACAGGACTGGAATACCCCTCCTCACCAAGCCCTAGTCCTAAGTGAGCTCCGATTAACCATGAATGAGTGAAAGAACAAACGGGCTAACCAAGCTTTCCACCAGTCTTAGGAGCTGAGAGTTATGGCTCAGAGCGGGACAAAGGAGTCCAGGCCTGAGGCTCAGGGTCCAGATATACCATGCAGCCCTGGCTCCTGAGCTTACCTTGGGCAGTCGGTATTTGTCTCGGAAGTGGCTTCGCAGTGTGGCCCGCTCTGCCTTCCTCTGCATGAACTGTGTATCCCGCTCCATCCTGTGGGGGCACCAGGGTGGAGTCATTGCCAGCACTAAGGGGATGGGCACCTGTGGGCCTGTGTGTCAGGAAAGTGCTGGGACCTAGCAGATGCTGTTGGTCTTTGCATTCTGTCCCCCAATCACAGCACCCTTTCTAGTCCCCACATCTGCCTCTGGGCTGAGCTATGGGGAGAGAGGGGCAGCCTGCCTGACTGCAGAGCAAAGCGCCCTATCTGCCTCAGACCCAGTCTGTCTTTCTCCTCCCACACAGGTTGTTTGGAGTGGGGGTAAAGAATTTGAAACAGACTTGGGTTCACGTATGGCTCCATTACTGTTTTTGGTATGTCTTTGGGTAAGTCACTTACCTTCCTATTTTGTAGACTATTTTGTAACTCACAAAAATGTTATAAAGGTTAAGTGAAATGATTATAAGTGACATTTAATGATTTACAATGTGCCAGGTGCTGTGCTAAGCAGTTTACTTGCATTAAGTAATTTAATCCTCATAAATATATAAGACATGTCTTATAATTACCACCCCCATTTTACAAAAGAGGAAACCAAGGCATAGAAAGGTTAAGTAACTTGCCTAAAATCACCCAGCTAAAAAGAAGCAAAGCCAGGATCTGACCCAAGGAGCTCTGGAGTCTAGCCCCTAACTCCACTCCAGGTGCCTCTCTGCCCCAGCACTGTCTGCATGCAAGTGGCCTCAATATCTCTGAATGCCCCCATCTGAGGATCTGTCTCCCTAACTCTGAGCCCCCCTCAGATGCACCGCTTTTCTCAGAGCGTCAGGCTCAGAGGAGCTCCATTTGGAATACACAGATGTTGGGAACAGATCGGATTAAAGGATTACTTGTTTCCTCAGAAATGCACGTGCCCCCAGCGGGTCCCAGGCCCCTTCCGCCCCCACCCCCACTTCCTTAGGCCAAATGTGAATCTGGGGCGGGGTCCTGGGTTTGAAATTCTGTGGCTGGGGGTGGGGAGGGCAGCCTAGAAGTGCACATCGCAGCCTCTTACCAGTCTAGAAAAGTAAGGGGGGCAGGGCTTGGGGTCTAGGCTGCCCTAGGGGGGGGCCAGGCGGCTTAGGGGTGGAGTGGGGGAGAGGGCCACTGGAGTCGGGAAAGGGTCCCACTCACTTCTCTTCCACAAGTTGCTTCTGATACTCCTCATACTCCTCTCGGCTCATGCCCTGCGCTTGGGCTGCTGACTTGTCCCCGTCCCCCTTGTCTTCGCCGCCCCCTAGGCTCCCGGTGAGGTCCTTCAGGTGACCTCCCACTATTGTCTTCACCATGAACGCCATGGTCTTCGCTGCCCCGAACCGGGCTCTGGGCACCTCCTCTCCCACTTCAGAACTAGGGCTTGCGGACAGCTCCCAGGGCCGCCAGCCACTCGCTCTCCACCCCAGGCCCCGCCCCCATCTCCCAAACCCCTCCGCACAGGGCGGGGGGCGAGGGGGGGGGCGCTGCACGGGGATGAGGAGGCTGGACCACGTGCCCGCTCCAGCCTCTCCCTTGTGCCTCCTTCAACATCAAGCTCTGCCCCAGTCCGCTGACCATGGATTAGGGCCTTGGAAGGTGGGGTCGCTTCTAGGGGAATGGGCTGTGTTAATACGTATCCCAGGAGCCCTGCTCCCTACTCTGCCCAGGGAGTAACGGTGAGGGGCAAAAATCCAGCCCTGGGCGCTACCCCATCCTTCTCTCCAACCTGCTGCCCAGAAGCTGTTTGAAGAGCTTCACACCGGGAAAGGGAGGGAGACCAGAGAACAGGAAATGCCAGTTATGGCTCTATGGTTTGCCTCAAAGAGTTCTCCATCACACACCTGCCCCTATGATCCCTGGAACTGAAGGGAGTTGGGAGAGAGAGTTGTTCATGGTGTTGCTGGTTGGGTTGACCCAAGATGGGCACCTGGAGACACCTCTCCTTGTTCTGATGAATGTGGGGACAGTTTTCCAGGCTCAAGGTCTATGGGGTATCCAGTCTTTTTTGTGGTCAAGCCAGCCCTTGGCCTCCTTGCCTGCCAGAAGCCTGCTCCCAGCTACTTCTCCAGGGGAGGTAGAAGCCTTCAAAGAGATAAAGGCAAACATGGAAGGTAAATAAGTGTATAAAAACATGGGGAGAGGGAAATCACCTTTGATAAGGTTGCAGTTTCCCCAAAAGCTGGGGTGTAGGTAGAAGCTGAGCACCAAGAGGGAAGTGGCCTCGCCCTCCACCTCCCAGACACCATCCACTCCCCAGGGATGAGAAGTGGGCACTCCTTCAGGGAAAGGAGTGCCTCCTCAGAACCCCCAGGCCCTAAGGATGCATAGGGCAGGATTAAGAGGAAGGTTGCCTGTGGCTAGACAGTCCTAAAGGCTCTTGTCCAGGTCCAGCCTGCTCCTAGGGAGAGAAGAAGGTTACTTGGGCCTCTCTCTTCTGGGCTTCTGAGAACAGGCTTGCTACACTTACTACACTCACTGCACCACAGCATTCTCTGCTCTGGGACCTTCTGTGGCTCCTTTGGCCTGCCCTATCAGGACCACACCTTCCCCCTGGCATTCAAGGTCTGTCTAGGTGGCTCCAGCCGTATGGCCATCATTGTATTCCATGTGACACATAAGCTTGTCATCATTCCACCTCATACGCTGGCTATTCTCCTCACTTGGATGTTGTCCCTCTTCAACTCTACTTTTAAAGCTCAGTACACTTCCCTGCTCCTCCGGGACACCCTTGCCTATACTGATTATTCTTGTTTTGAAATTCCACTAAGAACTATCAGTCTCATTTCTGAGCTCTTTAGCACACCCTACATCTCTAAATGTTTCATTCATTCAACAAATGTCCACCAGGTAGAAACAGTGATCTCCCCACAATCTTTGTGATTCTTTTTGCCCATTTTCACAAACTGATCCCACTCTTTGCTCTGACAGTACTGAACTTGCCACTTTTTCTCCAAAATATTGTGTTTCTTTCATGCTTCCATGCCTTTTCTCATGCTGTTTTCTCTGTATTCATGCCTTTACTTATCAGGTTGGAAAACTAGTTGCCTTGATGACCTGTGTCAAATGTTCCTTCTAGGTTGATTCTATGATCTCTTCAAGCTGAGTCAAGTGTTTTTTCTTGTACTGTTATAGCCCATGAGCTTCCTGCCATCATGGCACTGACCAGAGAGGGTGTGACTAGCATGTGCTTGTCAGTTTCTCACATTAGAGAGTGATTTCAGTGAGGGCAGGATCCAGGTGGGATCAGTGGCTGAGCACATGGTTAGCAAGCACTCTTGTGCTTGTAGTAAGCACTCTTACTGAAAAAATGGGCCCTGCTCATTGCCAGCTGGTAGACCAGGCAGGTAGACCTGGGCCTTAATGCTCCTTCTCACAAATCAAATGACTATGCCCTAGAATCAAGCCAGGTAGGTGCGGAAAGTCCTGCCCATAGGGAAGGCCTACCTGATGTGCACGTAATAGGTGAAACCTACAATTTGGATAAGGAGGAAGAACAGGAAGATGCTAGGCTGCAGGCACAAGGAGGCCCTGGGGGCTGGCCAGGTAGGTAGGTGTCCTTGGCTGCTGCTTTCTGAAAGGGAAAGTTCTAAGGTCCTTGATCAGTTTCTTACTCAGAGGGAGGGAGGGGACCTGGAAACTGGGCCATTGAGGGCTCTGTTTTCCTATCTCAGGCTTTGGGCTGCTCTGGTTTTCATCCAGGGCACCTGGAGATAGGGCAGAGAACAAAGCTGCCTCCCCTGCCTCATTTTCCATGTCTCCATCTGTGGGAACAGCTGGGAAGCCCTGGGGCCTAGGATCATCAGGAGGCCAAAGTTTCTTGAGATGAGAGAGAAAAAGAAATAGCAAAAGACAGGCTGGTGGTAAAGGCAAGAAAAAGAGCAAGACGGGGCAGGGGTATGGGGAAGATCAGGCTGCTCTGAGTGACCCTGGGTACAGTCCACTTCCATTTCTCTTCTAGTCATTGAAGGAGTTCACCAAGTGGTCTCCAGGGCCTTGCTGGCACAAGAGTCTGTGGGATTCTCCAGAAAGCAGAGAGGGCAGAGAGAAGATGAGATGTGTACCTGTGTGCACATGTGCATGCACACCCAAATATAGATCCAGGTGTGCCTTCCAGGGTCCCAGGAGAGGAGGGCTAACACAGGAGGGCCTGGGGCTGCAGAAGCATTGGAAAAAGGGGCTAAGTCCAGATCTCAGGGGTGGAACCCCCATGGTGCTGCTTCTTTGCCCCTTACCACTGGACCCCAAAGGTTTTTCTGCAGGAGGCTCAGGTCTGAGCCAGCTCTAAGAAAGGATGCTTGATGCCCACAGGCAGATAGAAGACTTGAGCTCTTGAAGCCATGTGAGTTGCTGCATCCCCGGTGGGGAGTGGAAGCCAAGGGAGAGGACTCATTACATTTTTTCTGGTTGCACCCAAACTGCCTAACAATTTCTCATAATTCCCAGAGGTAGCACCTGGGTGGGGAATAGGCACCATCCATTAGGACCCCTTCCTGGGGACTGTTCTTACCCCAAACCTCTTTCCTGGATCCTGAGACAGCTTTAGCTCAAAGATTTTTCTGAAGATTTCTGTCTCAACCTCAGGCTCCCCGGGCTCTGCCTTTCACTCCCAGCTCCCAGGGGATTTAGCTCTTCTCCCTCATCCCATCCTCCCACTCCCAGTCTAGATGTGGGAACAGGGGTTAGCCTATAGCCACAGCATTCAGACTGAAGCTTCCCTCCTTCCTGGCATCAAGGTGACTCCCTGCCCCCAGGGGGTAGCTCCAGACATCTGTCCTAGAGTGGGATGCTGGGAGACTGGAGGGGGCAAAGGAAGTCAGAGACCCCCTACCACAACTAGGTCTTGCTTGTGCTCCTTCCAGGAACCCCACCAAAATGTCCCCTCCTTTTAGAAGCTCAGATTTACCAACCCTCTCTGGGTAGGAATGTCGAGTGGAGGGCCCTCATGCTTTTAAACGAGCACTTTCAAAACTTTAAAGTTGATTCAATTAAATTCAGGTCAACTCCATAAACCTAACTCTGGCCCCAGCTCCTCTCTGTGTGCCAGGCTTTGGGCTGGGTGCTCAGGAAAGGACAGAAGGGATCACCGGCTGACAGATGAACTTCAGGCAGAGAAGCAAGTGGTGGAGTGGAGCTTCTTTTCCTTCCACCCTCATGACCCCTCCCAGCCCTGTGCCCTCACCTCATCTCTTGCAGGTGTTAAAGTAAGTCCATTGTCCACAGCTCAGGTGCTTGGCAGAGTCCTGAAGAAAAGCAAGCCCCTTCTCTAGGGCCCGAGGCACAGCCCCTCTGTTGTCAGAGTCCACCTTCCCCAGGGCACTGCACGCCTCTTCCTTCTAGAGGCTTTACCAGATTACTGGGCCCCCCTTATTATGGACACATTGAGTTTATCCGACCCCTGTCCATTTTGGCTTCTGGATTTCCCCTGCTCTCAAACTCCTCTCCCTGAGGGTGATCCCTGCCCCCCACAGAGAATGGCCACTGCTTCGGTTTCTGAGAACCCCTCCACTTTCCAGAAGTGGTTCTGCCTCTGAAGGAGGCAGAAGCCCAGTTCAGTCCTCTCCTTCCACTTCCCCCAGGGCACAGTCCAAGTTGCGGCCAGTAACATCTAACTCCCAGTGCTTGGGCTCCTGCCTTGCTGATCGACCTGGAGAAGTGGCCTCTTTGGGGTAAATAGAATCTGGCAGGAAGTAGGGTTAGAGAGACCTAGCCTTAGAGTGCGGTGACCCACCCTTTCCCACTCCAGTAGACCAGCCTCAGCTGCTCTGGCCTGGGGACACAAGATTCAAACTTCAAGCTACCAGAACTCAGCAAATACCACAGGAATTGCTGGCCTCTTCTGCCCAGCATCTAACATCTTGGCTGAATTCAATTCTCAGGCCCCAGGCTGGGCATGCCATGGGGCATGATTCCCTGGGGAGAAGCCAGATGGCAAAAGAGGAGATGAAACGAGGACTCCAGTACATCTGAGCATTAAGCAAACCGTGTGTGAATCAAGTCACATGGGGAGCTACATGCAAATTGGCACCCAGTTTATTTTTGTCACTTGTCTACAGACCCATGTCAAAATACCTGGCATCTCCTCTCTCCAGCCCCAGCTGTGAGGCTTCTTGGGCATTTGCTTGTGCAGAGCTACCCTCCAGCACAATCTTCTGTCTGGAAGGTCCACCCTATCCTGTGACCTGCAGCATTTCACCCTTGCCCTTATTTTCTTCCAGACTTTGGGGAGGCAGTCATTCCCAAGTACAGTACTTGCTCTTCTTTCTGGACACAGGGAGCCCACTGGTGTCTGGGATCCAGTGTGTAGGGAGCTCAGCTTCTCCAGGCTGCATGGCTGTTCCAGGGGCCAATCACTCAGGCTCTCTCAGGCCTGGCCTGGCCTGGGAACCCCAGCTGCCCTTCCAGTTGCCTGGGCCAACTGCTCAGAGACACCATGCAGGATCTGGTTGTGTCTGATCAGTGTCTCCTCCAGGTCAAAAATTCTTTCCCCTGGAGATTGGTGCAGGGTTGGGACAGCCAGCTAGCTGGGGTGAGGCAATAGATCCTATCTATTGTGGGCTTCTTGGAGGGGGGCAGGCAGAAAGGCATGCCTTCTGCCTCCAAGACTCCCCTGGAAAGATGTGTCTGGGTGGGGATAAGGGAGAGCACCTGGGGCCCAGAGACTGCTTAGATGTAGCTTCCATCTCCCTGTTGGTTAGAGGACTCCTGATTTGAAGAAAAGAGGATCCTATGATACTCGAATCAGCCTTGCCCCACCTGCCTGCTCCCTGGGCCCCTACCCTCTTTGGAGCTCAGCTTTGGAATCATGTCTTCTCTGGTGCCTAGGACCAGTCTCGCTGGCAGCCCTTCCAGCTGCCTCACCAGGCGGAGCTGCTTTATCTCCAGGAAGGGCTTCAGTGGAGCCTGGAGGAGAAAGACAAAGACTTGGGCCTGAAACCTATGGGAGATCTGGGGACGAGGGGAGCCTTCTCATGGGGTTTCCCACAAACCAGTCCCCCTCCCTGACCATACATTCACCTCAGCCAGGGAAGAGCCCTGGTTCTCTCTCAGCTCAGCCACAGGCCCTGCAGTCCCTGGGCCTGCTCCCTCAGGCCGCAGGCCTTTGTCTACGCTACTCCTCCCTGCTCCCTGGCTGGCTCAGACCTCTTTTCTGTGCACCCACAGCCTCCAGCCAGCCTGGAAGGTCTTTTAGTACAAGACCTGGCTCTGGGTCACCTCTGCCCCCAGGACACCCCAGCACAGGGCCTGGCAAAGCTCAAAGAGCAGGTAGAAATGATGGTTGGAGTGGCAGGTCTGATGGCACCTGGGAGGGAAGGGGTCCCCAGGGTGCCTGTCCCCTAGCCCTCCCCCAGGGCAGGCCCACAGGTGACATCACCTCTGGACCTGGCTGGCTCAAACTGAAGGTCAGAAAGGACAAGACACCATGGTCGTCTGGAAAGGGAGATAGGGAAGGGAAGGTAAGACCTGCCCCCGCCCAGCAGCGCACTCACTCAGCCCTCATCTCCCAGACTCCATTATATTCCAGACAGGCAAGAGATCTGCTTGGCCTTAGGCAGCTTTGACCCTTGTCTTACTTAGTTCATAAGAAAGGTTTGAGGGTCAGACAAGCAGATGGATGGGCTATGGCAGTTGCCTCCCTTGAGCCAGAGGTGAGCCCCCAGTGAGTAGGAAAATTGGACAACCTTGAACTATAGGCCTGGGGGTAGACTGAGCAACACCCTTAGGCCCCCAGTGTGCTACTGACATGAGTGACCATGTGGTGGCCCTCTCTTGAGTATGGCTCTGACCATGTCATGCCTTGCAGGGCCGTGCAGCAGGCTCTCCTCAGAAACCTTATGTGACTCCCCAGTGCCCAGAGTCCAAAGATGGAATTCTTGGCATCCACAAACTCCCCCTGTCTGCACCAGCTGTGGGTCCCTCCATGACTCTCCATTACATCTTTTGCTCCATTTCCCGAAAGGTCCGTTGTCACTGTCCCTCTTCCACCTGCCCCACGGCTCCAGTTAGGGGCACTTAGGGGGCTAACACTGGAATAAAAGCTTCTCATGCTTTATCCTATTTGAGAATTTCAACGACTCTTCAAGGCAGACAGGAGAGGGCTCGTGACTTGCCCAGGTCACACAGTGAGGAAATGGCTGGCCCCACACCCAGTGCTTCTTAGAAGGTGTGTGCTCTCAGGATGATTAACGAGATACCGTTCCTTTGCTCTTACCTGCACATAAGGCCCTCACCTGCCAGGGTTCTGGTGGCTGCTGAGGTCCCAAAGAAACTTCTAGGGACAAAAAGCAGGAGTCCCACATAGATGCAGACCAAATCCAGGCCTCTGGGAGAGAGCCCCTGTTCAAGGATGCTGAAGGGGCATGGAGCGAGTGAGCACCTTGGAGTCGGAGCCCCTTCATCTGTCCTGCCCCCAGCAGGGGAAATTGTCCCCAACTCTGAGTCTTGGGCTCCCCTGGCCTTGGTGGGGGGGGGCAGGGTGTCAGAATGGCATGGAGGGGTTTGCATCCTGGTCTCATGTGAGCCCTCACAGGCATGTGCTTTGGGCCACTTAAGATTCTGTGTAGAGAGGAGGATCCTGTGTATGTGTTGCCCATATGTTCCAGGGACCATTTGTGCTGTCACAGGTATGAGTCTCCTAAGGCCATGGGCAACAGACCACACAGAAGCTATATAGCTCTGAGCCCTGTAACCTGCACACCCCACCCACTCGTTTGACCTGCAAAAACAAAAGAGGCTGTGTGTGAGTAGGGCTTGCTCATGGGCAGACTTTGCCCCAGTAGGTGATCCGCGCTCTGAAGCCAGTTCTGGAAGTCCTGGTAACAAGAGCCCAGCACCCGGCTGGCCCCATCTCTATGGAGACTTGGAGTTCAGCAGGGCCACAGTGACCCAAGGCCTGGACAGTGAGGGTGGCCCCAGAGGCCAGTCTGCCCAGGCTTCCAGTGCCACTTCTCCTCAACCAGATGACCTGCTGTGGGCCCTGTCCCTGGGGTCTAGCTTGAATCTCCCTTGCTACAGTCTGCTCCCTTGGCAGAAGAGAGGGGCAGGAGAACAAGCCTGCCTGGCAGAGGGCTGGTACTTGGAGCTTACAGAAGAGGTAAAGGGTCTTTCTGACTCTTCCCAGGCGGGACCAAGGCTGGACCCAAAGTGGGGCTTTGCCTTAAATCTCCCAGTGCTAATACCTCTTCTCTCCTTCCCCTGTCCTTAAACTCCAAGTTCCCCTGTGCAGTTGGGTAGGCCATCTCTTTCCTGTCCCTCTGCCAAGCTTGGACTGTAGCAGGACAGACTCAGGACGGACAACACAAGATGTGGACGAGGACAATATGACCAGCTACCTGCCTTGCAGGGCTATGCAGCAGGCTCTGGGGAGTTAGGAGAAGGGTGCTGAACTTGAGAGTTCCTGAGTTTCTCTCAACACGTGGACACTGCTCACAGCAGAGGGCCTGTCACCACCCCCTTCAGACCGGAGGGAGCAGGGAGACGCCAGCTCCTAGCAGAGCAACCACCTGTATGTGCCACCTGGCTGTGACCTGGTCTGCCTAAACTCCCACTTCTTCATTTTTCAAATGAGGATAATAATTGAAACTACTTCACAACATTGTTCCAAGAATTAACTAAAACAATGAATGTGGACTGCTTGACACTGCCTTTCACACAGAAAGCTCCACTCCTTAAGTGTCAGCAATTATCATAATTGTTATGAGCTAAGGGATGTTTGCGACAGACACTGAGGAATGGGCCCAGCTAGTAAGGAGGCAGTGGGTGGGGAGGGAGAGGCAGGCACATCATCTGGAGTAAGGGAAGGGTGTGGCAGGAGGCTGGCTGGGGGATGGGCGTGGACCCTCCACAGGCAAGCCTGGCCCGAAATCTCTGGTAGGTACACAGCAGTGGAACCTCGGGCAAGTCACTTCCCCTCTCTGGAACTCAGTATCTCCACCTGTAATTGGGAACTAATATTCCCCACTCCTCATGAGTGTTGGGCCTGAAAGAGCGATGTGAATGAAAGCACTGATCACAGGCCTCACCTGCATCATTTCACCACCCCTGCTGATCTGCAGCTATTGGGGTGGCTGAATGGAGGACTCCCTGGGGTGGCTCCCAGAGGAGGCATAGTTGGGACTGAGTGGGAGGGAGTCCCAGGGAGGCACTATATCTGATGAACAAGGAGGGCACAGCCCTAGGAGAGGTGGGCTCCTTGTCAGAGGCTGGGGCAGGGGCACGGGGGTGGGGGCAGTGTGTATGCAGCACAGGAGTTGGGGAGGCTTAGGTCCTTCCTGAAGCAGCTCAGAGAGGTGTGCTCTTCACTGGCTGGCATGTGGATGGCAGGGCTGTCTCCATGGGAGGTGACAAGCAGCCTGAGCTGCAGGTACAAGAAGGGTGCAGGTGTGGGCAGGGGGAGGCAGGAGACACTACTCACCTGGGTATCCTGGGTCGAGGAGTCAAAGAGGATCCCGATGCTTTCCCTTCAGACAGGCCTCTCCAGGACACAGCCAACTTGGCACCTGCTTGGGGTGGACCACAGGGCCTATGGGGACCAGCTGCTCAACTCCCCCATGGGACACTGGAACCCTGGGCTCCCCACCTCACTCCCTGACCCATCCTCTCGCTGGACCTTGGTGGGGGCCACTCACCATGCCCTGGGCTCCCTGGTGCCCCAGCCTGGTCACCCTCATCTGCATGTCCACCTCCCAGCCAGAGAAGAAGAAGGAAGCCCTGCTCCACACCGCACCGCATCAGCTCCTCAAGGCTTGGGCCAGCACTCCCTGCAGGCCTGGGACAGCATCTGTGGGTCAGGGCCACCCAGGGGAGAGAAAGGTGGGACATTATTCTCTCTCATTAGCCTGGCTGGGCGCCATCAAAGCCTGCCATCAAATACCGGACTGGCCGGTCAGACACAGGAAGGAACCCACTGGAGAAGTGGGTACCGGAGTCCGGTGTGGGACGACAGTGAATGCCGGGCCCCTGCAGTGCGCCGTGCCATGCCTGCCTTCTCACTTGAGCTGCACCGCAAGTCCATGCAGTCTGTTTCTACCATTTTACAGATGAGGAAACAGGCTCAGAAAAATTTCAGGAAATAAGTGGACTGGAACTCAGTTCCATCTAAGTCCAAAGTCCAAACTTCTTCCACCAGGAGAGAGCTCTGTGTCCCAGCCTTTCTGTTTCTCAGATGAGGAAACCGAGGCTCTGTGAGGGAAAAGGACACGCCTAAGACCATAGAACACCGGAGAGCACTTTAGAGAACAGCCAGGTGGGAGCTCCAGTGTGCCCCGATGTAGCTGGGGACTTCCTGGTGGGGGATAAAGGGGAGCACTCCAGACGAGGAAAGCATGAAAGTGAAGCTGGAGCTGGCCTGAAGAAGTGAGAAGAAAGAGTGAAGGGTGGGGTGTGTGTGTGTGTGAGAGAGAGAGAGAGTGAGTTATTGGTGGAGGTGGGGGGACAAAGGAGGGAGGAAAGTGGAGAGAAACTAAGGCAGGATTGGCAGGAACCAGGGGAAGGGAGATCAGAGGCCCCACCCCCAGTGGCTCCCCATCCCTCCATCCTGCCAGCTTGGCACCTGGCCCAGAGCCAGTCCCTGCCAGACTTTCCAGAGACTGGTATTCCTGTTTGCTCAGCAAAGACCAGGGCTGGAGGTGGGGAGGCTCAGAGGCTGCAAGTCCAGAAGTCCTGGGAGCACTTGCCAACCACCACTGCCTCTGAAGTGACTTTCCAGAGGCAAAGATTGCCCACTGTCTACTACACTTATGCCTTTAGCCTTATGTGGTCTGTTCATGGGACCTTGCCCCAGACTGTGAGCGCCTTTGAGCCTGATGCAGCCCCTGTCTTAGAGCTGGACACAGAGGCACATGGGGGAAGGAGTCCAATAAAAAGGTCAATGAATGAATGAAGGGGCAACGAACATACACTGGGGGATCTGGTCCCCGACAGTGTCTGTGACACCCTTGTCTTGGCAAGGCCCACAGTAGTGAGTGTGGTGCAGGCCCTGTCATCTTGGCCCAGAGACAGAGCCTGGCTTGGCACTGTGAGGAACAGGCCCTCCTTTGTCTGCTTCTTCGTGCCTCTGTGAGCAGGATTGGGCCAAGACCTCAAGATAGTGCCTGTCACTTTAAAGCGATATTTGTTTGGTCTCAGTCAGGAATAGTGCTGCTTTTCAGAACTTACATCTCACAGACACAGAAATACATAGTGGATCTGCTTCTTCTCTTTACTTTGCCTGCTAGGAGGCTCTGATCCAGATCCATGGCCCAACTCTAAGGGTAGGCAGGCCTATGTTTTAGCAAAAAGTTCCTGGAATTGTTTAAATTTTTTTTCTTTTTTGTTTAAATTGATTTTAGGCAGGGGAAGGGGGAGAGAAAAACATCAGTTTGTTGTTGCACTTATTCATGCAGTCATTGGTTGATTCTTGTATGTGCCCTGACCAGGGATCGAACTTGCAACATTGGCGCATTGGGACAATGCTCTAATCCACTCAGCAACCCAGCCAGGGCTCCTGGACTCATTTTATGCCTCAACCCTAACCCTAAGCCTCATTCTCATTATTTTATTTCTTAAAATATTTTATTTATTTTTAGAGATGGAAGAAGGGAGGGAGAAAGAGAGAAACATTAATCAGTTGCCTCTCACACACACCTCAACAGGAGGCAGGCCCACAACCCAGGCATGTGCCCTGACCAAGAACTGAACCTGCGACCTTTAGGTTTGAAGGATGACACCCAACCCACTAAACCACACCAGTCAGGGCTAGCTTCTTTCTTACTCATTCCTACTTTAAGCTTTTTTCTATTGCATAGATCCTTGTAAGTCCTCAAAAATCTTTTTGAACAAGATTTTGTAGAAGACAGACTCTCTGTAGGTCTGGGTTTGGAAGGTCCTGAACACAGACCTGTGGGCTAAGATGCTCTAGTACCTGCACAGTTGGTGTCTCTCAGCAGAACAGCTGGCTGTGAGGGTGCCCCACTCCAGGCCGTGCCCTGGTTCTCATAGACTGTCAGGCCCGACGGCGTGGAGCCAGGAAGCTAGAGGTTTGTGCTGGTCCAAGTTGCCTTGTGTCACTATGTCTGGGACTCAGCATGAGTGTGTGTGTTCATGGGTCCAGGATGCGGGGTAGGAGGCGTGGGAGGCCCCCCAAGGAGAGGCAGAAGGCATAGATAAGAGAAACCCTAGGGCAGAGAAGGAAAAAGGCAGAAGAGAGAAACTGAGGCTGGTGGAAAGAGGTGTGGTGTGGTGGGTGGAACAGAAGACAAGCCTGAGAGGGGTGCTGGACCTGCCTGCCCCAGCCCTGAACCCGTCTTGGGCAAAAACTGGTACTGGCAGACCCACTCCTCACCAGTCTTAGTCACCCCAGTCGTCATCCTCACTAGTGCGCTGAGGAACCCTGGACATGGCTGGTCCTCACCCCACCCCTAACTTCCATTATGGCTCCAGGATGGTATTCCAGATCCAGGCAGTGCTAGCCTTGGTCCTTTGAAGCTGAGGAGGACAGTCCCCCTCAGGGCTTTGGGGGGCCAGGAGCAAGAGAAGGAAAAGGCAGAGCTAGGGATCAGGGCCACTGACCACAAGCTCTGTAAAAACATCTGGTCTGGGTCCAGGGTGGATCATAGCTGGGAGGCCAAGGAGAAGCTCCAGGGAAGGACCAGGAGGGAAGGAGCTGGGGACTGACTAGTAGCTGGTTTTGGATGCTGCACTCCTCCTCCCCCTACACAAACATCAAGCCCTGACCCTCCCTCACTTCCAGTATGCAAGGGAGCAGCCTCTGACCCTTGGCCGGTCTGAGCTCTGCCCCTGCTCCTCAATTCAGGCCATCTTCCCACTTTCCTTCAGCTCCCCCAGCTGAGGAACTCGGGGATCACAAGGATAGTCTGCCCTTCAGTAGCCTTGGGCTGTCCTTTTGGATCCAGATGGGCCTCCACAGGCTGCCTGCTGCCTCAGTCATGCAGTTGGGTATCCTGACTGTGTGGCCAGCACCCACCTTGCCCTTCCCTGTCCTGCTCTCTCCACTGTCATACTCAGCTGTCTACCAGATTCCCACGGGCTCATGCCTCCAAGTAGCCTGGTTTCCTCAGCAAATAAACTCCATGAAAAATAGAAAGAGACAGAGAAAACAAATGCAGTGTGTGAACCTTGTCTGAAGCCTAATTTTAACCAGCCAACTGGGGGAAAATGAGACAATTGGGGAAATTTAAGCAATGAATATTTGATTGAACTAAGGAATTATTAAATTTTTTGGAGTAATAACAGTATGGTGGTTACATTTTTAAAAAATCTTTTGTCTTTTGGAGAAATGTACTAAAGTTTTTTTTGAGAAATCAATATAACGGTTAGGATCTGCTCCCAGAGCCTGGGGCTTGTGGATGGCACAGCGAGTGGCCTTGAATTGGTAACTGCTCCGATTGGGGGGTGCGTTTGCTATAGTCTTCCCTCTACTTTTTTATATGTCTGATAATTTTCATAATAAACACATTTTTACAAAGTAATCCTATATTTCAAGTATTTTCATCCAAGTAAATGTTGGTTTTCCAGAGTGGCTCATTTGCCAAGAATTCTAGAGAGCTGAAATTTACTGTACTTTGTAAGTTCCTGGTAGGATTCAATTACTGAAGCTCCGCAAGTTAATTAAAATCAAGGCTGTAAATGTAAAATTTTAGGACATGCTAAAAGGAAAACTTCATTTCTCAACACTAAGCCCTCAGTCGCCTGCACCTACTTTCTCCTGCACCTTCACAGCCAAGTTGCAGAGAGGTGGGCCTCACCCTGGGCCCTGCTCTTCTACCTCCCACTTGCTCTTCCCAGCTCCTGCCCCTGCCCCCCCTCCAGTACACCCACTAGGTGAAAACTCCTCAGGCAAGGCCTGGCAGTGCCCCTTGTTCTCTGTGCCTGGTGGCCACTTCTTTAACCTGGTCTCTGCAGTGTGAAATGCTATGGATATCTATCCCCCCAACCCCTGCCCCGTGTGTTTTAAGACCCCTTACCCACACCCTAGGGCCCCCTGGCAGGCCCAGAACTCCTTTGCCACTGCTCTGCCTCAGCAGCCCCTCCACTGGGGCATCTCCCCTCATCTACCACGTGCTCCCAGGACAAGCTTGCCTGTGCCCATGGCTTTGAGCACTGCAGCTGTGCCAACGGCCCTCAAATCTCTATTTTCAGCCCATCTTTTCTCCAGAGCCTCAGGCCTGAATGGATGTCCGGCTCTACAGGCCACAGCTCTGCTTGGATGTCACATAGGCCCCAGATGATGTGTTGAAACCAACCCCCCCAACCTCTGGCCCACCCTCCTCCATGACTGGGGGCTCGTGAGTAGCACTCTCACCTGATGGAGCCGGAGACTGCCCCCGCCTCATCCCTTCTGCTTCCTCCTGTTGTCACCAGCAAACCTTCACTCTGCTCTTGCCCTCTTGTACTATGGTCCTGAGCCTCTCCAAGCCTCAGTTCCTTACTTGCAAAATGGAGAGAATAGCAGGGCGTATTTCCAAGAGCTGTTCAGAGGGTTACATGAGGTGATACACCTACCTGCAGTGCTTAGAACAGGGCCTGGCAGACAGTGAAGGCTCAGGTCAGTGAAATTCCAGGTGTGTTCTTCTTCCTCTCCACCTCTCACTGGCTTCCCCAGCCCAGGACACCATCAATCACCTTCCTGGGTGACTGCAGCTTCCCCACCTCTTGTCCCCAAAGCCAGATTGCAGTCAGAGGATCTTCCTAAAATGCAGATCTGACCACCTCCTTCCTCGGTCCTAAACTCTTTAATTGCTCTTGGTCAACTCTGCATAAGTGGAACTCCTGTGGGTCCAGTGGGTCCAGTGGGTCCGGGCCCTGCTTTCCCTTCAGCTTCACTTACTCCAAAGCACAGCCCTGGCGCCCTGTCCCACACGCTCTTCGCCACCTTATCATCTTTACCAGAGCACTCTTGCTCGCTGCTCCTGCTTGTCCCCCAAGTGTCTGAGAAGCTGCCTCACACCTCCCACCTCCCCAACCTCATGGGCTGTGTGGGCTGCAGGCAACCCCCACCATATTCTGGGCATTAAGCTGAGTCTTGAGTGGGGCCCCCACCAGTCCATGAGCTCCAGCAGGACGAGAACTTTTTCTTGCTCATTTGTCATGAGGCAGTGGCCAGCACAGAGCAGAAGGGAAGGATGATGCTGGGCCCTCTTCTGCATGTCTTCCTTGGCATGCTTCAGGGTGCTGAAAACGTACATCGCCCTACCCAGCCCCCAGATTCCAACTTGCTCAACACCTCTTGGCAGTGTCAAAGGTGCACCCAAACTCAACGTGTCCTGGACAGAACTTATGATGTCCCCTCGTGCAGAGGGTGCCCCTGCCTGCCCACAGCCATCTGCTAGAATCAGGCACTGCCATGGCTCCTTTCTCCTTCACCTTTGTACAAGTCCATTACCAAGTTCAGGCAGTGTTACCTGTACACCCCTGCAGAGTCAGTCCACTCCCACCGTCCTCTCACCCAGGTTACTCCTCACTGCTTCCTTCAGACCTCTATCAGCCACCAGGGCGATCACTTCAAACAATCATCACCCTGCTGGGAGCCTGTTGCTGGCTCCCCAAGGCTCTCAGTGAGGTGGACACCACGTCCTTGCCCCAGCACAATTCTCACACCTCTGGGCTCGTTACCTTTGCCCATCTGCTCAGAGGCCCTGGAACAGGCAGCCTCCCTCCAGTCTCAGCACCTCTCCCTCTAGTGCAGCCTGCCTGCCCTTTGTACTTCTGTACATCTTTCTGATCTCAGCTTACATGCTGCCTCTTCCTGGAAGCCCCCGAGCCCCCTCCGATCTACAGACAAGACCTGATTCCCATCACATACAGGTTTCTTTCATAGCACTTACCAGTTTTGTAATTAACTATCTTTGTGATTGTCTCCCTAACTGTGAACTTCACAGGGTCTACTTTGCTCACTACTGAACCCCAGTCCTAGCACACTGCAGGTTTTCAAGTATTTGCGTTGGTCCAGTTCTAGCAAAATGAGTGTGGCAGTGTGCGAAGAGGACAGACTGGGAGAGGCAAGGGGGCGCTGCGCTGGGCAGGGGTCCACCGCACTGCCCTGCTGGAACAGGCATCCTGCAGTCAGGAAGCCTGGGTTTCAGGCCCTGCTAATCAGAGCAGTCAGAGCCCCAACTAGACAAGGGGACCCCCAGCTGCCTCAGTACATGAGGCAAGCCTCTCCTGACCCTGACATTCTGCATAGAGCAGTGGCTCTGAGGAACCTGAGGGGAGAAAATGCCAGGGCTAGTTCTCATTCTCCACCTGTGCCACCTGAAATGCCCTCGAATTTGCATCCTCGGGCACAGAACTGGGCCCGCAGCAGGGTGGGGGAGGGCAGTGCTCTTACATCTCAGGTGAGCGGTGAGAACCACCAGGGGCTCAAAGCCTCCCTCCCCTCCCCTCCCCCTCCAGGGTCAACTTCTCTTGAGATATTTACTTCACATCCTGCCTCCTACCCATCACCATCGCATCAGGCCTGATTTCCCCCATCCCTTCCTTGGCTCCCGTTCTTGTGCTGCTGGCTTGAACAACACACAGTAGGAGAGGCGGCCAGGAGCCTGGGTATTATTACCCTGCGGACAAGGCTCTAGCACCCAGGTGGTCCCAGGGCCAAGGCTGGACTGGCGCAGAATGGTGGGGTAGGGCGGGTGGTAAGAGCTCCCATGGCAGACACAGGACACTTGCTGGCGCAGCTGACACAAGCGGCGGCCACCTCTCCCGGCCGTGCTCCCCACCCCGCTCCACTCACAGGGCAAGCACAGCCCCACTTACAGAGACAGGGGGATGGACAAGATGGCACAGGGATAGGTGATGGGAGACAGGCGGGCTCGGCGGACGAAGCGCCGAGGCCGGGCAGCAGTGTCCTCATGGAGTGGTTTATTATGATTCCATCTCACAAGGCAGGTGGCAACAGCACACGAGCTCCAAGCCCCTGACAGACATCTGCCTCGGGCGCATGCAAACAGTGCAACGTGGTCAAGCGCAAACACGGGGCGACCGAGGAGACACGGGACACAGAACACGGAACAGGAAACGAGGCTGGGCAAAGGGTCCCTGGAAAGGGGCCTGGTTTCCCCAATCCTCATGGGGAGGACAGGAAAAATAAGATTCGTACTTCTTGTAAAATGCCCATTTTCTGGGTACTTTCTTTCTTCTCATCTTGAAAAATAATAAAAAATAAGCACATGGGGAAAAAACCCTCAAAAAGGGAAAGGAATAAAACTCTAGGAAGGTGAGAGATAGGAGGCCAGGGGAAGCCTGACCATGGTGGGGGTGTCTGCCTCTGGCTCCTCAGCCTCCTCACTTCTTGGCCGTTCAGTGGGGCTCCCCAAGCTGCACAGGTGGGTCCTTGAGAGAAGCTGCCAGGCCTAGGTGGGGTCCCCAGACAGGCTGGAGGGGGCACAGGCTGGGATAGAGGAAAGAGGCCCACCGGGCTCAGTTCAGGCCAGGGCCCACTGAGGGGGGCACGAGGCCCGTCTCTCCAAGTTCGGCCCCCAAGGCCCACGACCTGGGTGCTTGGCCATCACAGGTGCAGCTCTCGGGCTCTGATGTGCTGGAGCTGCTCCCGCAGCTGCAAAAAGGAGGGCCTTGAGGTGGCATCCAGCTGCCAGCAGTTCTTCATCACCTCATAGACGGCGGGCGGGCAGCCGTCGGGGGCATCCATCTTGTAGCCCTTCTCCACCCGAGGGACAACATCCTTCAGGGGCTGAGGGCAGATGGGTGGTATGAGTCTGTGCAGGGCCTAACCCAGGAGGGGACCTGCTATTCAACATCCCCCTTGGGGGATCCCCTTCAGCTCTGCCTTGGACTCAGTCCAGGAAGGTCCTGAGGGCAAGCCTTCTAGGCCTCAGACCAGGGAGGCAGGGCCCAGGGAGGCCCCACCCCCTGTGCACCCCTCCTACAGCCCCACCCAGGCTCTAACCCAGCACCCACACTCACAATTCTTGGATAAGGCACTCGCCCAAAGGAGTAGATTTCCCAGAGAAGAATTCCAAAACTCCACACGTCAGACTTGGTGGAGAATTTCTACCATGTAGATGGGAAAAGCTGGGTCAGATGCTGGGAATCTGGGGGTGGGGTAACCCAGGACCCCTGTCCACCACTGCTCATAACATAGGGGAGGCCCACCCACCTTCTCTCTCAGGGCCTCGGGGGCTGTCCACTTGACTGGCAGCTTGCCTGTGTCCTGGGTGCTGGAGGCCTCCTTGGTAAGGCCAAAGTCGCTGACTTTGGCCACGTTGTCCTCAGACACCAGCACGTTTCGGGCAGCCAGGTCCCGGTGCACAAAGTTGTTGCCCTCCAGGTATTCCATAGCCTCGCAAACGTCTCTGGGAGAGAGCCAGCCACGTGCCCCCTCAGATTAGGCCTCCCCGGGCAGGGTGGGGCACCCTTCCCCAGGGGCTGCTGCACTCACAGTGAAAACTTGAGGAGACAGTCTCCGCCCAGCACTGACCGACCCCGTGATCGAAGATAGTCCACCAGGCTCCCCTGGGACAGGACAGACAGACCACAGCCCACAGGTCAGACTTGCCCTCCAGCCCTTGGGAACACTGGACCTGGGGCTGGGTGAAGGGTGACATCCAAGGGAGGCACACCCGTGAGGAATGGGAAGGAGCATGGGAGGAGTCGGCAGGAATACTAGTGTCTATGTCCTGGACACCGCTCAGACATTTTCATGCGTTAGCTCTTAATTCTCATCAATCTCTGAGATCAACTTTGTTAGTATCTCCATTTCACAGATGAGGAAACAGGCTTAGAGAGGTGATGCAACTTGTCCAAGGCCACAAAGCCAGGATGAAAGCTGAGCTCTGGGGATTTCAAAGCTCAGGTGGAGGGAGGGGAGCGACAGCAGGGACCAAGGATGCAGTCTGGGGCTGAAGGCAGCTGCACAGCCCAGCATTCCCAGCACAGGGATGGGTCTTGGGGCCGCACACCTTGGCCATATACTCCGTGACAATGTAGAGCCCGCCTTTCTCTTCTACGATCACACCCAGCAGCTGTACCAGGTTGCTATGCCGAAGTTGCCTGGGGCAAGACAAAGTGATCAGAGCCCACCAAGCCTCCTCATCCCCTTCCTGTCAGGGGCAACCTTTCCACCTACCCCCTGCCCAACTCACGTCATGACCGAAGCCTCAGCTAGGAAGGCTTGGGCAGTGGCGTCGTTCTTAATACACTTGACGGCGACTTTGTTCCCTCGGTAGTCACCTAGCATCACGTCTGTGGGGAGAGAGTGGGTTGTTGTTCCCTGACTCCCCACAGTCCCTTGGTCTGTCGAAGGGCTCCCAGACCTTCCTGCTCACCTCCAAACTCCCCCTTCCCAATGGTCTGCAGAAGCTTCAAGTCCTTCATATTCAGTGCCCAGCCACCTGGTGAAAGAAAAGGGGGTCCAGTGAGGGTTGGAGATGCTGGAGCGGATTTACAGAGGCTGACTGGACTACAATGTGTGGGGTTCCCTGGAGGTCTCCAGAGCCTCTGGGATAGGGCAGTGCCAGGAAGCCTGGGTAGCAAGAGGTGAGTAGGCAAGTGAGGACTGGGGGTGGGGGTGGCACTCACTGCGGAAGAACTCATCCTGGGCTGCCACTGTGCCCTCCATGACCTTCGGCTTGATGAGCCGTGTGCAGAGTCCATCCGCATCCGAGGTGTAGTGCTGCAGGGGAGCAGAGCAGATCACCAGCCGCTCACATGCACCACCCCGGTCTGACCACCAGAGGGCGGCAGAAGCTCATCCCACCCTGCCAGGACTTGCTTTGCCAGGGGAGGGATCCCTATTTCTGGCAGGGCCTGGGTTATCGAGACCCCAGACTTCAATACATGGCCCATTGCCCATGCCACTCCACACCCAGTTGCTGGACAGATTCTCCATTGTTGCTACCACTCTGGTCTTCACCAGCATTCCCAGGCAGAGGGCAAGCACTGAATCAGTCCAGACATTAGCCTGTAGCCAGGTATGCCCAGGACCCTCCTCTGCTAGAGGCTAAGCCAGACCGCAGAAGGAAGGAGGTAAGAGTGAATTCAGGAGGTATCTGGGAGGCTGCCTGGGGCTATAGGTGTAGCCTGGCCAGGGCTGGCAGAGCCGGCCTCAGGAGCTGCATGGACTTGTGGGCACACTATTGCAAGTGCATGAGCCCAGGGAAACCCTGACCATTAGTGTAGCTCTATGAGGACATTCTTATATACACACACTTGGCCATGTAGCTCCATAGGTGGCTGGGAAGAAGTGGTTCCAGAATCAGAGACTCAGATTCAAGTCCTGGCACCTCCAGTTTATAGCTGTGTGATCTCAGGCAAGTCTCTGAACTGCTCTGAACCTTCGTTTCCTGGCCTATGAAATGGGAACAGTGCCACCCTCTCTGTGGTGGTATTGTGGGATCAGAGGCCCACCCTGGCACATAGCAGCTGCCATTGAGTTTGCATGACAGTCCTGAGGTCAAACAGCCAGAAGCAGCAGTGGTACTGGAGCCAGCATCCAGGCCTGTGGCTGCAGCGGCTCACCTCCACCAGCTGCATGAGGTTCTCGAAGTACACCTCCTCGTCGATGCTGAGCTTGCTGGCATGGTACATGATGCGGTAGTGCTCCACCTTGCCGTCACAGCTCACACACAGCGTGTAGTCACCTGGGTAGTTGGTGCTCTCCCGCACCAGGAACAAGCCCGTCTCTGGCGGGCACAGAAGCCGTTCTGCCTGCTCCCGTGTGATCTTGCCATGGAACCAGCTGCAGGACACCAGGCCAGGGTCACGGTGGCCTAAAGGTATGGAGTCTAGTGCCCCTGCCAGCCTCCACTTTCTGAAGGGCCTCTCTCTGCTCCCACCCTTTCCCTCTTCAGTCCTGGACCTATCCTCCCCTTTCGAGGTCCAGCACCCATGCCCTTCCCCTAATCTCAAGAGGCCCTCAGGACATTGCAGCCCTTTTATGTGGCCTCCCCGTTTTCCTGACTCTCTTCTGGGGGAGTCAGGGCTCTTCATCCTCCTTCCTCCCCAGACTGCAAGAGAAGCCCCCTCAGTGGTACTCACGGCATGAGGCTAAGTTTGGTGCCCGCCTTCACGCCCTCCCGTTTTTGGACATAGTTGGCTGGGATGATGCCCTCACGGCCCACCTTGTTCTTGGCTTTGTACCAGTTGGGGTCCTGGGGAGAGGGCAGCCCAGACGTGTTCATTCTCAGGCCCACCCTACCCTGCAGGGAACTGGGACCCAGGGGGAATGCCCAGAGGTGGGAGAGGGTGGGGCGCACATGTGAACTCCCTGATTACCTTGGTGACAGCCACAATGGTGAGCACATCCCCCTTGCAGAAGGGAAGGTCCTGCTCTGCTGTGCCGTGGAAGTTGTACTTGGCAATGCACTCTGTACCAGATGGCCAGGTGGCCTGCAGGATAGGCTACAGGTGGGCGGTGCAGTACCCACCTGCCCACAAACCCTCGCGGTCACAGCTCTCAGCTGGCCTCTCTGAGCTGGGTGAGGCACCACCTCCCACAGGAACTCTGGAACTCTGGGTTCTTCCCAGCTGATATTCCACCTCTGCCCCAGACCACCCAGCCTTAGGGACATGTGTGTGACAATACACCCTGGCATTCTACTTTGTTGAAAACCAGGGCTGGGACAAAAGGGCTGGGAAAATGGAAGCAAACTGTTCTGAGCCCTCTTTTTTGCTCAGCACCCCCACTGGGGTAGTGGGGGTGCTCAACTGCTCTAAATGCTGCCCCTATGGTACCTGTATTGCTGACATCTTCTCAGAAGGTCTAGCGTCCCCGTGTCACAGGAAGGCTGACCTGTCACTTGGTACCATTAGAGCTGTGGGGAGAAAAAGGAAGATCGAGGACGGATGTGCAGAGATGGCTCCCCTGAAGTTACTGAGATCCCACCCTTCCCCACAGCAATCTAAACAGGTGCCCAAGGTAGTCCGAGCTGGGCCCAGGGTGAGGGCAGCCCCCCAGTCTCCGCAGGCTGAGGGCGCTGAAGCAGGGAAGGCCGAGGACCCTCAGGAGCAGAGGGGGCCTCACAGACCAACAGAATAGCCACCAGCCCCAAGACCAGTGCTAGGTGACTGGGTTAGGGGGAAGAGGGCCCAGGCCAGGCCTGTGAACCCGGGGAAGGTGCAAGTGACTTGGGAAGTCACCTGTCCTCTGTGGGTCTCTTAGTTTCTTTGTCTATAAAAACTTGCCCAGGCAGTATCTCTGCAGCCAAGGCACACCAACCCCGTGGCCTGGTCACACCACTGCAGAGTACACACCTAGGAGAAAACAGGCCAGTGTCTGCTGAGGCTGGCACAAGAGCATCCTCTGCAGCAAGATCCATAATAAACCTCAAACCAGGAGCTGCCCAGATGCTTCCCAAGAGTCAGAGGCATACACAGAAGTGCATTCACAGATTGGAGCCCTGCACCGCGGTAAGGATCAGTGAGCAACAGCTATGAACCACCACCAATAAACTTCTACACATCATGTTAACCAAGAAGCCAGACACGGACAAGCACATGCCTTTGACTGCATTTGTATAAAGTTGAAAATGGGGCCTAATCTATGGTGCAGGATGGCGATTGTCCTTGGGAGGAGGGAGTGACTGGAAGGAGCACGAGGGGGGCTTCTGCATGTTGGCTGTGAGACTGTCTGAGCCCAGTCAGGGGGAGGGGTCACTCTGTGGCAATTCCCTGAGCTGGGCCTGGCACAAACCTTGCAAAGGGTAGAGGCTTCAAACACCAATGTGGGGAACCAGAGTTTACTTCTCAGGGTCATGGGGCCCCGGGGCCTTGGCAGCAGAACCACCTCCGCTTCCAGGTCTCACTCCTGGTTTCAGAGTCAGGCAGACCTGGCTCTGTTGAGTGTGCAACTCGGGTGAATGACTCAATCCCTCACCCTGAAAGGCAGGGACAGGAGTCCCCTGCAAGTAGGCTGTGGGAGGGGTGGAATGAAGCCCTGGACTTGGAAGTGTCTGGCATAAGCCTCTCTTCCCTTCCCCAAAGACCAGACCATTAACCTTTGCTGCTTGTCAGGAAGACTGAAGCCCAAGGAGGATGACCCTTGTTCCTGGCCCTGCCCTCACATGCATGAGCCACCTGGAGGACAGAAACCACCCCTGGGTTCTGGGGGTCTGTATTGTGGGAGCTGTGAGCTCCTCACCTCCATTTTACAGAAGCAGAAACTGAGGCTCTCAAGGTTGAACAACTTGCCTGAAGTCATAGACCTACTTAGGGTGGCAGCCCAGACCTTGAATTGAGGCCCCCAACCATCAGCCCTTCTAAACTGGGGCTCTGCTTGCTCTCCACACCCCATGTTTCCCTCCCCCACAAACAAGCCACTGCAGAAGGGCTTGGAGGCTGCAGCACCATTAGTCACCCTCCTGGCTGTCAGTTTGCAAACATTCCTTTCCCAGCCTGCAGCTGCCGCCACCTCCCCCCTGACTTGATGATAATAATAAAAATAATAACAGGCCCCGTTTTCTGAGCGCTCATTCTGTGCCAGGCCCTGTCTTTGGCACATTGCGGCTCATGAAGTCCTCTAACAACTGAGAGATGTCACCCACTTTATAGATGGGGACCCAGAGCAAAGCCAAGAGGCAAGGTGGCCTTGCCTAAAGTCACATCCCGAGTGACCATCTTGCCCCTCTGACGTGTGAGCCCTCAGATGTCAGCCACCTCTGTGCCTCCCTGCCCGCACCATGCCAGGACCATGTGGCCCAGGGGAGAGCGTGCAAGGGAGGAGGAAGAAGCCATTGATGCTCAGAGGAAGGAGCAAGCCCAGGCAACAGTAATCTGTATGTGCTTCCCTGAGGGTCTGGGCTTGGACAGGGAGGAACAAACTTCCCTCTGCTCTCCTGTCTAACTTGGGGACCCAGCGCTGCCCCCATTAGTACACCGGGTTCATGATAACCCCAAAGCTTCAGGATTGCTCTGGGACTTGCTGGCTCCCCGGTACCTCAGCTACACCTGGTTTCCACCTGCTGTTCCCACGCCCTGCCTTGGCATTTTCTTCCCGCTCCCTTTTACCCCTCCCCCCTTCCCCCCGCCCCAGCTCAACCTTCAGAGTGCAGCGGAGGAAACCCTACTGTTGGATGTCTGCCTAAAATATGCAGTGGGACAGTCCATGCAGGACTTCGGTAGTAGCAAGAGACTGGGAGACAATCTTTATGTCCATTAACAAGGGCCAAGTAAGTAAATGACCAAGTATCCCTAAAAGGGAACAACATACTCCAGCTGATGGGACCAGAACAGATCTCTAGTTGCTGATACAGGATACCCCTCATGATGGAGTAAGCAGAAATGGCAAAAGCCAGCGCAAGTCATTGAGGGAAAAGCAGTGGGACACAGCTTTCAAGCCCCAGACACCCTGTTACCCAAATAACCAAATGAAGCCCTGCCAGCTATGAGAGAAGCTGCACTGAGAGCCTCCTGCTGTGCCGGCCAGAGGAGGGCCTGGGCTCCAGAGTGGGGCTCCACAGCGCTACAGGCCTGACTCCTGTCAGGGAGGTGCAGTCAGAGCCCAGACACCCAACCTGACTCTGAATGTCAGTGTCATAAAGGACGTAACAAACAAAGGCTGGGGAGTGCTCTAGATTAAATAAGACACAGAAGAAACATGAGACAGCAAGATGGTAATTACGTGAGGTAAAGCATGTGTTAAACTAGCCATATTGTGGTGACTTTTTGCACTATATACACATATCAAATCATTACATTTTACACATTAAACTTATAATATTATATGTCAATAAAGTTGGAAAAAAGAAAGAAACATAACAGTAAGATTCAATGAGTGACTCTGAATTAGATTCTGGATCAGAGAGAGAAATAGCTACAAAAATCATTTGGGGACAATTGGGGAAATGGAAATGTTATATATTTTTATTTTTCTTTTTTAAGAATTTATTTATTTCAGACAGAGAGGGGAGGGAGGTAGAGAGGGAGAGAAACATCAATGTGTGGTTGCCTCTCACTCTCCCCCTACTGGGGACTTGGCCCGCAACCGAGGCATGTGCCCTGACTGGGAATCGAACCGGGGACCCTTTGGTTTGCAGGCTGGCACTCAATCCACTGAGCCACACCAGCCAGGGCAGAAATGGTATATAATATTAACTGTGACCACAGTACTGGGATTATTAAGAGATCCGTGCTAAAATACTTGGGAGTAAAAGGTATGATGCCTGTAGCTAACACTCAAATGTATCAGTAAAAAAAATGAAACAAAAGAAAATACACACACACACACACACACACACACACACGTCTATGTCTATGAAAGAAGAGGCAAAGCAAATATGGCAAAATGTTTAGAACTGGTGAATCTGAGCAAAGGGTGTATGGGTATTCATTATACTATTATTTCAGCTTTTTGGTAGGTTTGAAATACTCAAAAGTAAAAAAGAGCAAGGCGAGGGACACTGTCCATGGTATATTACAGGTTGTGTTATTCAAGGTGATATGCAATTCCTCCCTAAACTCAGATATGCAGATTATCTTTGAAAGACAGAGGAAACTGATTAAGAGAGGCTGCTTCTGAGATGGGAAGGGGGAGAGAGTATTAAATTCAAGGGAAACTTCCTTTTCACTGTGTATTTGCTAATTTTGTCCTTAACCTTTTTTAACCACATCCATGTATTACCTTCCCCCTAAAAGTAAGACTGAAAATAAAGAACTTTTTGAATGAAAGCCACTTCTGCCAGGAGCTTCCCGTGCTCCCAGCTGTGCTGGCTGTTCTGGGCCTCCAGGCCTCTCACACATCCCTGCCTGGGCTGCAGTGAGAACTCCACTGATCATGGCCTGGCAGCTAGCCCTCAGGGGAAAAGCTGGGGGCTGACTCATGCCCCAGCATGGGCTGGGCCCAGAGTGCTGAATGAATGAATGAATCAACAAAAGAAAGGGGGAAGCTAGGCTGGCTGCACCACACTGAAGTCCTATAACGGATGGTACTATATTTAACCCCAAAGGACAACAGCTGTCACCCCACCCCCGTAGGACTAGGGGACAGGGACTTCCTGCCCCAAACCCTGTTCCCAGCAGTCCTTGTGCTAGGGTCCTGGGAACAGACTGGGCATTGTGCCCAAGTACTGAGGTCAGTGGCCACAGCCTCAGGCAGGCCTTTCTTGGGAGCCCAGATTGGTGGGGATTGGAGCCCAGAAACTCCTGGGCTGCCATTTCCCTGCCCTGGGGACAGTTTTAGACCCCCACAGCCAAGCATGTGCTGAGGGCTAGGGTAGGTCAAGGGGCTCCTGCCCTTCCCCCTCACCAAAACTCCACTGCCTAATGGGGCATGGAAGCCTTTGGTAACTGTTTATACCCAGCTAAAAATACCCACTGAAAGAGGAAGTGCACAAGAGACCCGGGGGAACTGGGGGCCATGGCCCCCGGACACCGGTTCTGCCATAGGACCCAGCTGGAGTCTGGGGGATGGGGCATGGGCAGCCACAGAAAGCAATGGGCAGGTCCACCTTGCCCTCTCATTCTTTGAGCCAGTTTTTCAGGAGCCTCTCCGAGCAGCCCCATGCCTGGTGGGCTGGAGAAGTAAAGGGCCCAGGAAGTCCTGTCCTTGGGGCCCCAAGAACTCCACTCAATGCCCCAACAAAATGCAGACCCGCTCCCATCCTCCTGATGAACAACCATGGCCAGGTGTGCTCAGTGCCTCAACAGACAGGACAGACATGGGCAACCTGGGAAGGCTTTCAGGAAGAAGGGGAGCGGAACTGGAACTGGGAGGATTTTAGGTGGAAGCGAACAGAAGCAGAGTGGTGTGCTACATCAGGTCAGGCCAAGAGTCCAAACTGTAGCACAGAAGGAGTTAATTAAGGCTGAAGAAGGCTCAGGGTGGGGTACAACACAGTGTCTTTGAAGTCAGCCCAGAGGTTTCTGACAAGTCACAGGACAGATACAAGCAGAACCGAACTTCCGACATGGGCGCACCCCTCCAAAAGGGCAGTGCACCTGAGAAGGGTGGGGCGCTGCTGGCAGTTGGGCTGGTTTGGCAGCAGTGAAATCTGCCCCACCTGTGGTTCTGCAAAGGGACACCCAGGCTGTGGACACTGGGGTGCCCCTGGCCACACACCAGGCTATGGGGGCAAAAGGTTCCGGAGCCCCAGCAGGCTGGAAAAGGTTAAAAAAAAAACAAAATTACAGCAACTCACTGGCTTTTTTCTGCCCTCAGTGGCTGGCTTAGTGGGACTGGAAGTCTCTCTAAGAGGTTTGGCAGTGAGAGGAGGCCAGTGGGAGTCCCCTCCCCCAGGGCCCCCTGCAGCTGGAGGCTGATACTCCCGGCCCAGAAAGGTTTGTAATTACCACTCAGGGTCCTAATTACCTACATGCACTGGGCAGCAGGGACTGGGGCCTCCCCAGGGCCTTCCTCAGCCTGCCCCTTCCCTGTCTGAGCAAAGGCTGTGGTGTTTGCATCTTTATTTGCCTGTATTTACATATAGCCTTCCCAGTAGACCTTCAGAGAACCCTTAAAAATCATGGAGTGTCCCTGTCCCTCACCTGAAGTCTCCTAGCCATATTACAAGAAGGGAGACTGAGGCCCAGATGCATATGAGCTGTCTAGAACTTTGGCCCCAGATCCCCGGTCTCCCCATCCCAGAACGGGACAGAGAGAAGGCACAGCTCAGAAGGGAAAGTGCGACAGCCTCACACAACACACACCACCCTGCTCTCCACTTGAGGGACAAGGGGCCAGCAGCCTCCGTAGGCAGAAGGGCCGTGAAAATGAAAGTGCAGAATTAGAGCCTACTGACCCACCCTGAGTTAGTTACTTAATCCTCCCAAAACCCTGCGAGATTTTATTGCTGATCCATGTTTGACTAAGGAGGAACCAGGTCCTGAGCAAGGTCACCCAACTTCCAAGGGGTAAGGGCAGGGAGTTGAGCTTAGATCTGTCTGAGTTTGGTCAGGAAAAAAGACTCAAACCTTTCCTTGGGCAGGACAGATTGACACCCTGAAAAAGGACAGATAGGTGAGGAGGGACGCTGAGGGGAGGTCTGCCCAGAGCTTGGCCCTCCTGCAGTGGGAAGCACAAGTCACACCTGTGCCCACTCCTTGCTTGCCTGCCATACTTTGCCTCGAATACAGTGGCCAAAAGTTTGTCTAGGGCTACACTGCAATTAGAGAAAGTCAGAGCCCTCAGGAGGGTGGAAACTCCAAACAAGGACCTCTGCCCCAACCCTGCCTCTTCTGCAAATGTTTTCTTGATTTTCATGGCCCTTCCCCTCCAGGAAGCCTTCTGCTGTTACAGCCTACGCAGATCCCCAGCTTCTGAGCTCCCACCAGCTCTGCCAGGAAGTCGGAACCACAGGCCTCCCCTAATTGACTCCTTTCAGAGTCTGGTCTCTTCTACTGGCCAGCAGGGAAGCTCTCAGGGTTCCTTTTTCATTCTCCCCTCCAGTGTCCCTGATGAGTAGATAGCACAGGCCACAAATGCCTGGGTCTGGGTGAAAACCAGGTAAGCAGGCATCAGAATGTTACCCAGGTTTTCACCCACCCACAAGGGTTCCAACTGTGGAGCAGGAAGGCAGCCTCTCTTCTGCTTGCTCCTGCACCTCTGGGCCCAGACCACGAAGGGTGGGGGTTGGGGGAGGCGGAGGGAAGCTGCGGTTAGAGGCCCAGCCCCACCAAGGCGTACACAGCTCGTGTATGATGAGAAGCTGCTCTCATCACAGTACCTCAAAACCAGGAAGAGAAACTGAGCAGGCAGAAAGGAGATGGGCTACATGTGGCCCTCAGACCCCTGGGGGCCTGCCAAGGGGAGCTCCCAGCCAGTAGCTGGACAGATCCCTCCCATCTCCTTCCTGGGTCTCAGTTTCCTCAAGGGAAAAATGGGATTTTCTCCCTGGTGCTGCCAATCTGCCTGTTTGGTGCAGGCTGCATCCTGCTCCACAGAGACCCCACGATCGGTAGAACAGTCCTGATACCCTGTGGGCTTTGGTCTCTCCCAGGAGGCAGGGGCTGGACCTTGGAAGCTAGCCTGGCCTTGCTCCCCCCGGTCTACCCTCAGCCACACAGGGAGCACACTGGATCTCCCTTCAACAGCTCTTTATTTTTAGGTCTGAATTTGACTTTAATCATTACTTAGCAGGTTCTATTTCTAGCGCTTGGATGAAGGGACCCAGAGGAGGGGAGGAAGGGAGGCAGTGCTCCCTGCCTGGTGTGGAGGGTGGCCTGCTCCTCCACCCATCCTGCCCAACCAAGGAGAGGGGACTGAAAAACACTGCAAGGGCTTACTTACCCTAGCTGGCCCAGCATCTTGGAGAGGACCCCACCCTGTGACCTCATCCCAGTGCAGACTATGGGACAAGAGGGCAGTTGTGATACCCACTTCCCTTGCACCAAGACCAGGGAGCAGGGAGACACTCCACAGGCAGAAGTCTGGCAGCCAGAGTCCAAGGTCACATGCGTGGGAACCTCTGCATTGAATGGGCCAACTTGGGGAGGACCCTGTCCCTAGGTTAGTTCTGGGCCATCCTGCGGTCATTTGGGGCAAAGGTCTTCTAAGCCTGGGACTGACAAGCTGAGACTGGTTTCCTCCTACTGCCCACGGGGTGGTCCCAGGAGGGCACTCCCAATTCTCTGGTCTCCACAGAAACAGAACAAGAGGAAGCAAGCAACATCACATCAATACATACTCAGGTTAGATGTGGGGAACACCTGCCAAAGAGGAAGGTGCGAACACACGAGACTTCCCCAGAGATTTGTGGACCATCTATGTTCCCTTCCAACTCCCTATGCAAGGCTCTAAAATCCCTGTCTGTCCTGGCCCCTGGAAAGAGTAGGACGATGAGATTGGCATGGCTGTCCCTGGGTTGGGGCTCAGAACGCCTGGGTTCCTTACCCAAAACTCAGTTTTCCCAGGGAAAGTAGGCCTCTCTCCTCAATGGGGAAATGCAAGGGCTGGCCTAGGAAGTAGCTGAAGCTGGGGGACAGAGGCAGCTGGGCTCTCAGAGAAGAGGCCTGTTTACTCAGCTCTGATGCTGGAAGAAGAGAAAATGGATAGGTTCAGGTTCCAGAAACCAACCAGTAGCCCATCATCCCAGAACCAGACCCATGATCTGGGCTGGCCAATCACAGGGTGATGGGGAGGGGAAGCAGGGAGGAAGGAGAGGGTACTGGCCAGAGTGATTCAGAAGCCCCCCACCCCTTGGCAGAGATTAGGCCTTGGCTGGGGGAGCCACCAGCCAAACCTACCCCAGGCGTTTTCCAGCCTGTTGACGCAGCCTGTGGTGGACATTCCATCAACAGCGTCAACCCCTCCTGACAGAGTGCCTATGGAAGCCAGGGACTGTGCCAGGCACTTTCTAGCACCTTAGTTACTTCACACTGTCTGCACACTCCCCTCTGAAGCAGGTACCACCATCCTTGCTGTGTGCATTAAAGAACTCGGCACAGAGGATGACTTGTTCAAGGTCAGTCCATCCAGACCTAAATGGCATGGGCCGGGCCTAGAACCAACCTCACCTGGGTGCCAAATTGCCTGCTCTCTCCACATGCCTGGTTGCTTTGATGGTCTGTAACCACCACCACAGCAACGGATGGGCAACAACAGTGCACATGCTTAGTAAGAAGGTCTGGGTTCAGTTGCCGTGGCAGCTATTTGGAAAATTCTATAGCTGTTAAGAGTCAAAGTTACACAGACTACGTAGTGACATGAAAAAATGCCCACAGACACAGTGTTAAATGAAACAAGGTGCCATGGTGCGCACATTCAAACAACTATAGTGATGACGGGGAGGAAAAAAAAAAGAAAACCCTGGAAAAGACTGGCAGGGAACTCCAAAGTGCTACAGTCATGGTGCCTGTCAAGAAATAGTGGGTGACTTTTATTTTGTTTTCCAAATTTCCTGTAGTGCTGCTTTCTTACTTTCTAAATTAAGAAATTAATATATACATAGTTTTCTCATAATGAACTCAGATCTGCTTTCCTGGGCCCCCACACGCCCGCAGCTCTGGCTCTTGTGTCTGGGACACCCTTCACCACGGTGCGGCCTTTCTGTTACGGGGCAGCTCCATAGACACATTAGGGTCTCTCCCTACCATGTCTTTCTTACAGCAAACTACTCTGTTCTTTGGGGACTATGTGTCGAGGCTTTGAAATTCCTCCAAAACTAGAACCCAGAACTGGACCCAGGCTGTTCTGCCCGATCAAGCCACCTGACGGCTTGCTGGAGCAGCTGAGTCCCACTATGGGTTCTGGGCCACAGCTGCTGCCTGTACTGTGAGCTGCTCCACAGTGGCTCAACCTCTTGGGGCCTGGTGCCCCTGTAGTGACCCTGGAGACCATTTTCTGGTCTTTCTTTGCCCTCAATCCAAAGCAGAGAGAAAAGGAGCCACTTCTGAGAGGGAGGAAGGGACCAAGCTCACCAGGTAAAAAACACATGCCTGCACACATGCCTGCCTGGGGCGAGACCCTTTTCTATAAAGGCCCCAGGACCCTGGCTGCATGAGTACAGGTCAGGCCTCAGCCCCAGCACCTCAGGCTGGAAAGGAAGTTAGGGATGGGTGAGGGGAGCCTTGTAGGCCCACCATATCTGGATTTCCAGAAAAAAAACTTTAAATCATGGACAGAGGCCTGAGCAGGGCCCCAGACATGGCTCAGCATCCTCCAGGGAACCTCTCACCCTTTTGGGAGCCAGAGTATCCTGCCACACTCCCAGTCTCCCTCTTGCCGCCTTTGCCCTGTTCCTGCTGACGTCCCACCAAGAAAGACACCAGAACCCCCATGGTGTGGGGAGCTTGGAACAGGCCCCTGGGCACCCCTGACACCGCTCCTATGCCAAGGCTGTAGGGTGCTCCCTGTGGAAACAGGGCCCTCACCTTCTTCTTCGACATCAGATTCCATTCACCTTCTGAACTTGACTCTTCCTGGGCCAGCTGGGACAAGGTGTGGGAGGGCTGCACCTGGACTGACCATCAGGCTGTTTCAGCTCAGCTCTAGGGCCACACTAGATGGGTGCCCCCATACACTCACCATGTCCCCATTAGTGGCACCCAGCCTCAGGTACCAGAGGGAGTACAGATGCTATCTGAACCCACAGACAGCACAGCTGGGGCCAGAAGTCCTCTCCTTCCTTCCCAGCTCCCTGAAGGGAAGAAATGCTCACTCAACAGGGTCCCATGGATCAGCCTGGGAGCCTGTGTCCCTGGTGGGTGAAGGTACCTGCCTGGTTGTCCTCCACCTACAGAAGCCCTTGCACATGCAGAGTGGGAGATGGAAGGATAAAAGGTAAAATTCTACCAGAGGCCTGGGATAGCAACTTCCCCCTTTGAGCCTCAGTTCCCTGGTCTATAAAATGGGAGGGAACTAAGCCCCTAGTTAAGCTCCAAGAATCTGATGGCTGGACACGCCCCTTCCTGACAGCCAGCCTGGGCCTGGAGAAGCCTAGAACGGGTCTGTCTGCCCAGACTGTCAGGAGGTGAGGACATGGTCCTAATGCCCAGTGTTACCTCCACCTAGGACAGGGGTCCTGCCCAGTATCCCCACCCAAGGGCCAGAGGTCTCTTGGCCTAGGTCTGTTCTGGGAAGCCCAGGGTGACTGGCTTGACCTCTGGGCCCTGGGCTTCTTAGAGCTGGCAGGGCATCAGTGGAAGAGAGAAGGAGGGGTCAGAACCAGGCAGGCCAGGAACCTGCAAGGCGGCCCTGGACAGGGAATGGCACACTGCCCTTTCTCCAGAGCCCTGGCCCAGGCTAACCCCTCCCGTCGGGCTCCCGCCAGCTCCCATACAGAGGAAAGAGAGGGACAGACTCGGGGTGGCCTGAGACAAGTCTCAGGGATTCATAGGGCAGGATCTCCCTCCTGCACTCCCCTCCCAGTCGAGCTGACTCCCGGGAGAATTCGAACCGAGGAATGGGGGGAAAGGGAGGCGGGGGATGGGAATGGAAGCGATGGCAGCTGCAACAGAAGCACCGAAGCGGAATCGGAAACCTCTACCCTCTACCACCGGGAAGCACTCCGACGGCTCCCTCCAGGCCAGCCAGGCACTTACCTCTCTCGGGAAACTCCAGGCTGAGCCAGATCGCTGCGGGCAGCATCAGCGGCCTGCGGGACGGTCCGTGCGGCCAGGAGAGAGGGGAGGGGAGCAGGGGTCCCCGGGGCGTGCGGTACAAAGAGGTATAGGTGCGAAGAGAGAGGAAGGAGGGACGGCCCGACGGAGGCAAGGGTCCAACCGCGCGGCCGGGGGTCGGGGAGGGAAGAAAGGCGTGGGGAAAGGGGGCGGGAAGGAATAAGGGGAGGAAACAATGTAGCCGGTGCGGCCCCGGCAGAGTTCCGCTTCCGAACGCCGCCACCAAGGTTCGACTTTGGAACGTCGCGCCGGCTACCGGGGCCCTCCCCGGACGCTGGATCGGGAGCTGCGGGGGCTCCCCGCGCTCCACGCCGCGAAGGATCCGACGGCCACAGGCTGGCTGGGGCGGAGGAACTACTGGACGCGGGACGGCCACGACAGTGGCGCGGCCGGGCGGTCGCCCCGCCGGAACCCCACCCCAGCAGGACCCCCAGGCAGGGTGCGAGGTGGGACGGGAGCGGGAAGGCTGCGGGAGGGGGGGGTGCGGTGCTCAGCGGCAGCGGCCAAGCTCGGCTCGCCCCGGGATCCGCTGGGAGGAAGCTCGCAGGCCTGGCTAGAGGAAGCGCGGCCCGGATCCTCCGCCTGCGGCAGCGCGCCTGCGCAAGGGGGCCTGCCGGGCGTGGGCCGGCCGGGCGTGAGCCGCCAGGGCGGCGCCCCCTACTGGGCGCCGGGGGCAGTATGTGTGGGGGTGTGTCTGCGCCCACGCCTTGCCCACTCCTTGCCCCCACCTGCGAGCCTGCGGTCAGGGCTCCTGAAGATCCCTGACGGAGGGCTGATCATCCCGCCGTGGAGCCCCTTCCAGCCATCTCTGGACGCAGCTCCCCTGATGTAGAAGCGATTTAGGCCGGGCCTGGGCTCTCCTTCTCTGATCTGGTTATGGAGAGTGGGCCTCAGTCATAGCAGTAAGCATTTATTTGCTAGTGGGACCACTTCACGACTGTCAAAAAGTCTTAGTAGTAAAAATGGCCAACAGACAAGCTCAAATAAATAACTGCCAGAAGTGGAGAGGTGGTGTACCATAGGAAGCAGAAAAGGGTAAGACTAATGGGGAGACTTCATGGATGGAACTCCAGGCAGAGGGAACGGCATGGACAAAGGAAGGGAGAAATGAGGGAGCTTGGTGGCTTTGGGAACTGTAAATACCTCAGTGTGGAGGCACTTTGCAGTGTGGGTTCAGGAGAGTGGTGGGAGTTGGGGTCCTGGAAGCCACACGGAGTAGAGAGAGTCAAAGAACCTTGGACTTGCTCAGACTTTGTTTTCAGCCTGGAGGCAATGAAGAAGTTGTTAATCAAAGTTACTTAACCTCTCTGTACTTTAGATCCTCGTTTGGTAAAATGGGGGAAAAACCGATAATAGTGTCAACTTCTTAAAATTATGTGGGGCAGGAAATGAGTAAATACATTAAAAATGCTTAGTGTGCTGTGGCTGGCACATGGTCAGCCCTCAGTATTGCTTGTTATATATCATTGTTAACAAGGAATGGGGGGATGATCTGCTTTGAGCTACAGGGGAAGGGTGTGTGTGTGTGTGTGTGTGTGTGTGTGTGTGTGTAGGGGAGCAGTGATGAGGGAGAGACCAGAGACTCCAGTGTAGGTTGGAGGTGTCAAGTCACTTCCTAGGGACTGGGCCCTGAAGGATCAGGGTTGGGTGGGCAGAGAGGAGGGGCTCTGTCCAGTGGGGGAGATGAGGTGTACTGCCAAAGTCTTGAAATTCAAAATTAGTGAGGGGCTGTGGGAGTGAGGTGAACAGTAAAGGGCCCTGTGGGAGAGTGAGCTGGGGGCGCAGTGTGGCTGCAGAGAATAGAGTCTTACATGCCAGGAGCAGGAGTAGGGTGTTGCCTCCTCAGACAACCACAGGTTGGTCCTTTGACCCAATGCGCCCCTGGGCCAGCTTCCCAGTAACAGACCAGCCTTTCAAGGAGGGAAGTAGTCACAGCCCTGCCCTTTGAGAAGATATCTAGTAAATCTCAGAGGTAACTATGGTGGGTGTAGTGGAGAAAAGCATGAATTTGGGCTTCAAATCTTAAAGTTAAATTTCAGCTGGGCTATTTACTAGCTGTGTGACTTTGGGTTAATTACTTAAGTTCTCTGAGCTTAGTTTCCTCTTTCTGTAAGATCCTGCTCAAAATACACCTCTCTATAAGAGATGGTGCAGATTTAACAAGATAACGGCCTGAAGGTGAGGGGGGTGGAGAGGATGCTCAGCTCATTTGATTTCCCTTTCTTTCCTCTGAGGTCAAGATGGAATGATAAAGTGGGGCTGGTGGGGCCACCTCTCAGCCTAAAGGAATGCATTTCAGCAGCTCTCCAAAGCCTTCTGGAAGGGAGAAGTTGGTATCTCTTCTACCCTGGCTGAGTCAGCTGGCAAAATGGGAAGGGACTGCAGTTGATTTGGAGAAGATGTTCTAACCCCTGTCCGAGTTTTGTTACCAACCCGTCTTCCCTTAACCTCAAATGTGTTTGACTTTTCCCCCTGGGTTTATGTGGCCCAGAGTGTGAACTTTGGAGTCAAACAGACTTGCATTTGAATGCTGGCTCCACCTCTTCACAGCAGAGTGAAATACATTCTGTTTCTCTGAACCCTAGGCATGGGGGACAGATCAATAAAGGGCCCTGCCCCACAGAACTACTTTGTAGTGGAAGAGCCAATTAACTGCCAACCTCCCCATTCATTCACTCATTCATTCACTCACTCATTCAACAAATACTGGGCACCTCCTAAGTGTTAGACACTGTTCTGGATGCTGGAGACGAAAAACTGAGTGAGGAGTGAGCATGGGTCTTGCCTAAGAGAATAAATCAATAAACAGAACAATTAGACACTGGTGTGAAGTTGATGAGTGCTTGACAGAGGAGAGTGGCCTAGAGAAACAGGCAGAGAGAAGCTTGAGGGGCAGAAGGCTGGGATGACAAGAGCAGCAAGTGATGGACAGTGGTGTGAGAGGAAGGGGCCAGATTCTGTAGGGTGCTATGGATCAGGGATGCTGTTACACGAGTTTGGGTTTTATTACATGAGCAATGGGGAGCCATTGAAGGGTTTTAAGTGGGGAAGTGACATGACTGAGTGAAGGTCAAGAGACAAGTGAGGATGCTTTGCATAACTCCCCTCCACCAGTGGTAATGGGAGTGGGCTCTGGTAGGCAAAAGAGAGCCATGTGACAGCTCTTGGTGAGGGGCCATTTGTGGGGAGTGAGGCCACAGGAGACAGCAGGGCTGGTCCTCAGGTGTGGCTGGAGCTCTGGAGGAAAGTGTGGTGCTCTTTGCTGAGCTTGGAGGGCCTGGGAGAGGCTCAAGCTGGCAGGATGGCTCAGGAGCTGGATTTTAGACAAACTGAGTGAGGAGACCTGTGAGAGACATGGAGGTGTCAAGCCAGTGTTTGGAGCCACCTTTTACAGACAGAGCACTGAGGCTCAGAGTAAAAAGAACTTTCCCAGAATCCACTTGAGGACTAGGCTTTAGATCTAAAGCTCCATCTGCCCCATGCAGTGGACTTTTGGAAAGGAGATCATTAGAGTAGGGGCCTTGGGTTTTAGGATTTGGGAGGAAATTTAAGAGGCCCCTCCCAGCTAGGTAGGCTCAAGCACTAGTTCTCCTGGGCTGGGCTACCTGTCTGGTGTGACGGAAAGGAGAAAAGAGAGGCTGGAGGGCCCCGGATAGCCCTGGATGTGGGGAACTGTGCTCGGACTTCAGGCTTCATTTTGATGAAACAACCCAGCCATGCTAGCTTAATGCAAAGTTGGGACAGTCGCTGATGGCTAGAGGTCCAGAGCTTAAACACCTTTATGGGTGGGCATGCGCTTTGCTCCTAGGATCTCCTGGGAAAGAAAGGGCCTCTCCTCCCTCAGCCTACCTCCTCCCCTCCCCCAGACCCTTTGCTCTGAGATGACAGTTTAGAGAAGCTGGTGTGAAATAGTTTGAAACTCAGTCCCGCCTGGGCAGAAAACAGGAAGTCAAGATTAAAGGCAGATTTCCAGCAAAGTCCCCTCGACTTCCTGCAGAGCAGGTGCCCGGGCTGAGCTGACTGTGAGCAGCTGCCCTCCCTGCCAGCACCTGGGGTGCCCTGCACAGGGCTGGTCGTCCTGCTTTAAGAGCTGCTCTTTGACCCTGTCATCACCATGCCCATCGGGAGCCTCCTGCAGAAAAAGACCATGGAAGGTGGCAGTAGCAGTCACTGGGAAAGAGGCCTGGTGGTGGCACCCACAGGAGACAGCCCTGGGGATACCTGGGGGCAGGGAGACCAAGCAGAAAGGGCATGGGCTTTGAGGTCACTTAGGCCCTATTGTGAATGCAACTTCCCTGCTGCAGGGTCTCACTGACTTGTGGAGGTGGGTCCAGGGGCAGAAGCAGTATAAAGCCAGGGAGGGGGGCGCTTGAGGAAGGTGGCCAGGGAGAGGGGACAAATGCCTGGGCTGAGTGTCCCTAGGGAAGGCCAGAAACCAGGAGACAGCAAGTGGTCATAGTGGCCCCTTCCATCCGAATGCCAGAGGCTGCTTGGCTGCATGACCAAGCTGATATCCACAGCTGCTAAAAGCTCAAGAAACAAACAGGGGCCAGGCCTGGTCTCCCCTGCAGCCTCTTCCCCTCCAGACCTGCAGGAGAGCAGGCTTCCAGAAGCTGCATCAAGTCAAGAAGCTTCGCCTGCCTCATGCAGAGGTGTCATTCTCACTCAATTTATCTTAATAGTGTCTGGGTTAGAGTCCTGGCCTCACCCCTGCCCAGCTCTATGACCTCAGTTACCTCATCTCTAAAATGGGAGTGAGAGGCCCAGCTCATAGGGTGCTTCTCATGGTAAGTGGAGGTGAGCTAGTGAATTGCTGGCACAGTGCTTTGGCACAAGGCTCATTGTCGCTCACTGGCAGTTAAGTGACTATGTATTTTTTCTCTGGCTCCTGAAAACAGGCTCTGTAGTCCCAGCTCCCCCCTGCTGTCCTCTAAGCCTTCACTCAAGTCCAGCTCCCTGAGCCTCCATTTCACCAGTGGCTGATGAGATGAAGCCCTTCGTCATCCAGTCACCAAATAGTGGGGGAGAGGGGGTGTACTATCTTCTGGGGACTTGAGTGGCTGGGATTGGGCAGGTCCAGAAGCTTCCTTGTTTCTTACCTGGAGTCCTGGGCTAACAAAACCTCTCACACATTGAGGCTTCCCCCTCAGAGCTGCTCAGACACCTCCACCTACCAGGTGTCATCTCTGAGCTGGACCCAGCCACCCAAAAGTCCCCAGGCTCTGCCTTGTGGATTGGAAAATCCAGTTGGTGCTATTCTGACTCCTTTATGGGAACTGTTTAGAGGGAAGTAAGAAAATGGTTCTGAGATTCTCTGCTGTGCAAAGGTGGGAAACTTGGCCCAGGATGGGGGGGAATGAGGAGCAGGGGCAGGAGGTTTGCCTGGATTGGGCCTCAGGCCAAGCTTTTTCAAATCATGTGCAAATCCTCCTTGCCAGGTGTACTTGTGAATTTAGCCTGGTATTAACATTTGTCCCTGTCAGAGGTCAGGGCAGCTTTCAGAAGTCCGCTTCCTTGGTTGGAAGTGGGGTGGACTAGGATAGGAAGGGGAGCCTCTCTGAGCCAGTAGAAGTTCCAGAAGCTGCCTATGATCTCTGACAGGGATGGGGCCTGGAGGGCCTTTCTTCAGTGGTCTCCGGGGACCACGTGGGATGTATTTCTTCCCTTTGTTTGTATAGCCCCTCAGAATTTAGTTTTAAACAGTGGTATCTGAGTGGGGGGAGCTCTGTGAGGACAGGAAATGGCTCCTTTTCCTCTGTGTGTTCACAGGGCAGCACTGAGCCTGCAGCAGTGAATTTGTGTTGAACGAGAAATGAGTGGCTGGATTCTCCTCGACGTCTCTGCTGTCATTCCTGCCACAGACCTCAGGGCTTTCACACCAAAGAGAGTGCCCTTGCCTGACACTCCGTTGTCCCTCCCCACAACCTGTCTTCCCGGACCTTGCTCTTCTTCACCTCTGGGTCTCCAGGGGCACTCTCCTGACATACAGGTAGCCTTCAAGAAGTCCATGTCACCTCTTCCTCTAGCCAGGGCCGGTTCCAGTTGGAGAGGTAGCCCTTGTATCCCTTGAGACTCCCCCCACCCCTGGCCATGCACCTTGTCATTCTACAGTCTTAGAGGGAAGGCAGGTGTGCTGAGTTGGGGAACCCCAGTTCTAGGTGCTTGATGTCCACATGGGCCTAGCCCTGGGTTGAGGTTGGGGTGACAGGACCAAAGCTTGGGAGAAGCTGGTCACTTGCCAGAGCTTGTGGTGCAGAAGGGAGCATGAAGTTTCAAGTCAGTCAGGGCGAGGTTGCCACAAACACCAGGAACACAGAGATTCTTTTCAGTGGTGGCTGAGGGCCAAGAGGCCAAGGGCAGCACCTGTTCAAGCTGCACCTGAGGCCCAATCTTAGCTGTTTCCTCGTTGCTGGATTCTTTGAGTCCCGTCTTTTCTGCAGCAGTCCATTTATTTTTTTTGCTTATGTTAGCTGGAGGTTGGTTTCTGTTGTTTGTGACTTAGAATCTTGCTGGGTGACCCCTGACCCCACTCCCATCGTGGTGGTGGGAGGATGAGGAGGTATGGTCCTATGTGGGAAATTCTATATTCATAGCAGTGTTTAGACAAAGGCCGTTGTCTTCCCTTTGCATTCCCTGTGATGACTTGCCTTCTGTCCGCTTTTAAAAAAATTTATTTTATTTTATTGTTGTTCAAGTACAGTTGTCTGCATTCCCCGCCACCCCCCCCCCCCCGCCCCCTACCCCAGCCATCTGCCCTTTTTTTTTTGTATTAGAGATGGCGCTAGCCTGTAGTCTCCTCTGTGCTGAGGGGGAACACTGCCCCCTGGTGGTCAGAGAGCAGATCCCTCCCAAGAGGAAGGGAAAATGATGGGGCTGGAGGCAGAGCAGTCGTTAGGCTCTGGCTGCTTGGAGTCAGGGAAGGACCCTGCCACAGTCTCAACCAGGGCCAGAGGCAGAGTTGACCCTCTCCAACTGGAAGTGTCCCAGAGCTGGCCGGGGTAGATGCAGACAGGGAGACAAGTGCAGGTGGAAGGGAAGAGGATAAAGCCACTTCCAGAAAGCATGGAGGATTGGTTACTCACAAAGAGGCAGTAACCAGTTTTTCTGGAACCCCCAGTGGCCCCTGTCTGGCACTGCAAGAGCTTTTCCAGATGTGCCAGGAGGGCACAGCCAGATCAGCACCTGGCTGCCAGGATTCCCCATGGTCCTCCACCTTAAGCTGCTCTGTGATTCCAAGGCCATCACTATGCTGAGCCCCCAGCATCTGGCCTGGCCTCAGCATTGCTGACACTCCTGGGATTTTCCTGAAAACCAAGAGCAAGGTGAGGATGAGAAGGAAGGCACAATCCTTTGAACTGTGTGCTGGGTGTTTGTACATTTGATCTCATTTAGTCACTATCCTTCAAGGAGCACAGGAACATGTAGATCTTATCTGTATGGCAAGGAGGCCCACAGAAGATGATTTGCAGCCCCAGCCCACAACTGAGATCTCTCTTCTGCCCCTGAGGGGGCTTTCAGACAATAGTTCCTCAGGCCCCAGGCCCCAGGCCCCGAGTTTGTTTGGCAGTGAAGGGGCTGTGAGCTGGGGGAGATGTTTGCATTGAGGCGCAGAGGAGCTGCTGATGCAGAGCATGAGGGTCTGGGTGGAATGGTCCTGGACCCCAAGGTGAGAGGCAGGACTGGGATGAAGGGGCATGAAGGGCAGGCTGGGGACAAACTTCTATCTGTTCTGAACCTTCTTGGCAGGCTGGCTCCAGCCCAGGTGACTTGTGTGGGCACAGGGATTCTGAGCTGCAGGGGCTGTCAGCAAGCCTGCGGTGAAGCTCAGCTGTGCAGATTCCTAGCGGTGTCATCTTAGGAGAGTGACCTCCCCTCTGCACCCCTGCCCCCATCTGCCTGGTGAGCATGAACACACTGCCCTCACAGAATGTTGTGAGAACTAACTGGCAAACACCAGGAGAGGCCTGGTGTGAGCAGATGCTCAGGGAACAATGGCGATTCTCAAGCAGAATCAAGGGGCCAGCTGGACTCCAGACAGAATCATTTCCAAGATTCTAGAATTTAAGTCCTTGGAATATAAGAGCCCTGAGAAGAGGTAGGTTGGGCTGTATGTGCTTGTAGAACTGGCTACTCCATCTCTATGCCTGTCGGTGAACTTGCAACCCTGCCAGCTCCCCTGTTGCTCTGGGTAAGAGAGCAGTGTGAATGTTCCTGGTGGTCAGTGATCCCCAAGACCATGGCACAGAAAAGATGATGGGTCAGCGTTGGAGGTAGTGGGCTGCCTGTTCCTGCAAGTAATAGATAAGAAGTTGGACTCTTGGCAGGTAATTGGACCAGGAGTTTCTATTCAGGTGTGTCTATAATGACCAGGCCAGAGATTGATGAAAAGAGGGTGGGAGGAGTCCTCTGGTTATTCTTTGTGGATTCTCCAGAATTTCTTAGTAGGAAGGACTAGAGATTTGTCTTGAAGCTGCATTTGCAAAGTAAATTCACTTTTCATTAGATTGGAATGGGGTCCCCAGGGCTGTGGTGACAGTCAACAGCATTAGGAAGTACGTGCTTGTATGAATGGCCACGAGGGGGCGACCCAGACTGCTCTCTCACGGCTCCAGCTCTGGGCAGGAGGGTTGGGGCAGATCCTTGCCAGCAAACTGAGAACCGAGGTTGCTGGTTTGATTCTCCGTCAGGGCACATGCCTGGGTTGTGGGCTAGATCCCCAGTTGGGGGCACTTGAGAGGCAACTGATCAATGTATCTCTTGCACATCGATATTTCTCTCCCTCTCTTTCTCACTCCCTCCCCTCTCTCTAAAAATAAAGAACTAAAATTTAAAAAATGCTTTGACAAATATTGTCAAATTCTCTTTTTAACTGAAATTCGCTCTCACCAATACTGAATATCAGTGCCTGTTTATATCCGACACCCTTGCTGACATGGCATGTTATCAGACATTTCATCTGTGCCGATGTGGTGAGAAATCTCGTATTCTCTTTATAGAGCTTTAAGTTGTATTCTCTTATTCATCTGTGAGGCCAAAGCATCTCCTGATATTTTAAAATTAATTTGTATTTTCCTCTTCTGTTAACAGTTCATTTTCTTTGTCCATTTTTATTGGATTTTTTTTAAAGAGCTCTTCCCATATTAAGGAAATTAACCTTTTACCTGTGTGTCATGCAGGGTCCCCAAAGGAAACAGGTGGCATGCTCAAATCAGTTTAATCTGAGGAAGGTTTAATACAGGGGTATTTACATGTCTGTAGGCAAGGACTCCAGGAGTCTCCAGGGAGACTCCCAGGGAGATGCAGGGAGAGAGAGCTGCCTGGGGCCCAATATCTTCCATTCTGCCTTGTTAGAGCTTCCATTCCATGGACCCAGTCAGAAACCAGGGGCCAATGGGGCCTGCAGATGCAACCCCACCGCAGAGCAGAGTGCAGGGTAGAGAGGGACCTGGAGGGCACGCTGGCAGGTATTCAGCGCACATTCACTGTGTGTCTTTGGGGTTTGTTTATGCCTCTTTTAAATGCAGAACTGATTTACTTTTATTTAGTAAAACAATCTTTTATAGCTTTTGGACTTGAGTCAGATTTAGAAAGGCTTTTTTTGTTCTCAGATTATTAAAAAAATAAATTTCATGATGTTTACTATTGGCCTTTTATGGTTTTATTACTAACATTAAACTTTTAAATCCGTTGGAATTTATTTTGGTGTTAGGGAGGTAGGTGTGCAATTTTATCAACAGTGTTTATTCAGTAATATATCCTTCCCCCACTGATTTAAAATGTTACTTATCAATAAAAACTTGTGTGCATGGATTGCTGGGAACAGAAACTCATTGCTCTGCCGTCTGCCACACAGCACTAGGCCTCACTGTTGCCCCTGGGCCCTGCCTGGGAATCATCCCCACAGCCCTTCCATACCTGTAGTGACCTCTGAATCTCCAAAGTGGGGGTGGTATGGGGTCCACAAGATGATGATGTCCCTGGAATGGTACCCGTCAGCTGGTGGGGAGTGCGGGTAGGAGTGGGCTTGCATGTCAGTTGCTACTGTGGGGCGTGTGTGTGTAAGGCTGCATAGCTGGGGGCACCCACACTCCGGGTGCATGCACGTGGGCAGGCGTGGGCCTGGAGTGGTTGAATGTATGTGTCTGTGAGTTTGCCAGATGTTACGTTCAGGTAGATCAGCATGCCAGCCAGGTATGTGTGTGCTTGTAGCCAGGTGGGTATTTGCAGGTGTGCCTGCCACATCCTGTGCCCTTAGGGCCAAGGGAGCCACTCACTAGATGCCTGAGAGTCCTTACCCTGAGAATTCAGAAGCAAGGAAGCTCAGTCCCCAGGTGGGGGGAGGGGGTGGGTATGGGGAGGAACCAGGTGGTGTAATCAGGCAGGTTTGCAGAGCATGTTGTTACTCCAGCTAGCTGGCAATGTTGCACTTGAGAACCTGGAACCCTGGATCTAGTGAGGCTCTCTCCTTGGATAGGGGAGCAGAGACCCTACCCCAAGCTTTGGAGGAGCCATGGTGTGGATAATGAGTAGCTGGGCAAGATCAAGGCAGAACTCAACTTCCACCAGCACATCAAACAAGGCAGTACTCAGGGCCCACCTCATACCCAGGCCTGGAGGGCCCAAGTGCAGGGAAGGTCTCATTTCAGTCCACTATCCGCACATGGATTCTCGGTGGGGAAATGCTTGCCCAGACCAGTGTCTTGTCCAGAGCCTCTGGGCAGCAGCCCACCTGGAGTGAACCCTCTGAGTTTGGAGTGGACAAGCATCCTGGGAGAGCTGCTTCCCACTGCCTCCTACCCCTGCCCCCCACCCCAGGGCCCTACTTTGATGGTGGAGGCACTGGACCCCTAGAGTGAGGGAGATGTGGGTGAGAGAGAGGAGAAGGTGGGGGGGATAGGTGAAGGAGCTGCTACCCAGTGAAGCCCTTAGTGCTGGAAGGACTTTTTGGGGATAGCATGCTCCCTGCCCCCTCCCTGCAGTGAGCCCTGTGCTCTCTGGAGGGATTTCAGGGACCTGACCTCAACCTTATCTGCAGTGTAGGGGTTTGGGCTGAGCTCCAGAGATGGATCCTTCTCACTCACCTTTCCTGCTCAGCCCCGGAGTCCTTGATGCCTCTGACTGGCTTCCTGCAACTCACTCATGAAAGCTGCTCTAGTCAGGTCGCATGGGGGCACAGACAAGAGAACAGGGCCCTGGACTCTTGCAGGAGGGCCCAGTCCAGCCCCTGCGGAGGGGATCAGGGTTGCCTCTGAAAAAGGGGGTAGGGGAAGCCAGACCAAGTGGAAGGAACAGAATGTACCAAAAGAGAGAAAGGCTCTGCTCTTGAAAAGCCGTTATCTCCATGCTTCCCTGGAGCAGGTGTGGGCAGGGGTGGGGGGTGGGGGCAGTGGCCTGTTCACTGGGAGTTATGTTTCCTTCTGGCAGCTCCTTCTCACGCAATGCGCCAGAAGGGGTTGGGGGCCTATTGTTCCCTGGCACGCCAACACCCTAGCTTCTGGGTGCGGGGAGCAGTGGAAGGAAGTGGGCTGAGTCTACGCCCTGGCAAGACCCCAGTGGTAAGCGAGTGCAGGGTCCTGGGAATGCCTGGGAAGGCTGGCTTACACATGTGTGCCTGGTGTAAGCACAGAGGCACATGCCACACATGTCATTGGTTTGGTCCTTACCTGAGACTACCCTTCCCAGTCTTCCTGGTGTGTGTGTGTGTGTGTGTGTATGTGTAGCATTGACCTAATACCCGGCCCTTTACACGCTTTATCTCATCAAGCTTCCCACCAACTTTGTGCAGTGGCAAGATGAGAAAATCTAGACCCAGAAAGGCTGTGCACCTGTTAGTGGGGGAGCTGGGGTGTAAACTTCTCTGTGAGCCAGCCTCCTGCCTTATCCTCTTTCCCTTTCCCAGGCCCCACTGGGGACTGGACTCATTAACTACCGGTTCAGGATGAAGTAGTGGGTGCAGAGGTGAAGGGCTGGCCTTGGGAAGCATATCAAGTATCACCACGCTATCCTAAAACCAGAAAAACCCTCCAGCACTCAGGGCCCTCAGGGAGAGTGCAGGGGCCTCAGTGGAGACCAGAGGCTGCCTCCTTCATCAGAGTAGGCCATGGGCACGCGCCCCAGAGTGCCCTGCCCTCGCACAGCCTTAGAGCCGGCCCCTGCAGCTGCATGCCTTTGAGTTAGAGCCCAAACTCCAAAGGGATCCTGTGAGCCTGGTGTCCTGTCATGGTGGAGGGGCAACCAGAGCGAAGGATCCTGGGAAGCTAATTTTGAAGGGGGGATCACTGAGGTATGGGGAGGTTTGCTCAGGGTGTGATACCTCAGGAACAGGAGCCAACAATGATGGTAAGGTGGAGGGACACGCATGAACTGACTTTTTTAACCACATAAGCTGTGGACTAGGAAAATCCAGCTTCTGCTTGACACTTCCCTGCCCCCATGGTACACACACCACCCTTCTTTCAGAAGTCTGCTCCCTCCTCAGATTTGGAAATCCTTCCTTGGGGGAGCAAGCTGCCTTCAGAATGAAACTTATCTGGGCATATCTGGAGGGTCCTCAGGGACTGGGCATATTTGCATAGGGACTCGGGACCCTAGGAGAGAGGTCATCCTGACAGAAAAGGAGCCAGGCAGGACCACCGGGCCCAGAGTCATAGCCCCCTTCCGTGAAGGGGCGGACTGGTTTGTACTAAGAATAGCAGTGGCCCTCTCCCTGATTTGTCAGGAAACCCAGTCTTAGAGGGTCAGGAAGGGCTGAGGGCAAGGGCAAGGTTGCTCTGCACTGAGGGTGTGAGGAGGGGTGGGTAGGACTGGAAAATAACAAATAGAAGTTCTCATGTGGCTCTGCTAGTTTTCCCCTGTGCCATGTCTCTCCTGGGCCGGGTGTGCAGGGCCCACCTGCCAAAGTCACCAGCTCTGACTGTTGGGACCAGTGGTGGGTGCAGCTCCGAAAGGACTCGGTTACTGGGTCACTGACTGGCATGCAGCCTGGCTCAGAAAGACGGCCCGAGCCAGTTGCATGCCTTTCTCAACAACCTAAACGGAGTTATATAAAGGGTGGTAGTAGAGGCTTGAGAGTTAATGTTAATTAATGGATCTAAATTGGACATGCTAGGATGCTTAGAGAAGTCACTTAATATTTCGTTTTCACCAAATTTACCCCACTTCAGTGGCAAACCTCAAAGTTTGCCAGACCTTTGTGAGATTTTGACCATAGCCTTAGGTGAGGCTGGCAGAGCAGGGTCATTGTTCGCAGCCCAGTCCTCAGGTTTACGGTGCTGGAGAAGACCTCAGAGATGGCTGGACATGGTGGTCTGAGGCCCAGAAACAGAGAGGAGCTTGGCCAATGTTGCCCACACCTAGAACAGGAGCTCAGGGCTCCTCACCCTCCAGCCAAGCGCTCTCTCCAACTGCCCACATGTTTCGTCAATCATGCTGCTTGTCTGAGCTACCCTGTTCTGTGCAGGCAGTCCTGGCTGAGGGAGGGAGGCAGGGCACGAGGAGGGGCTCTGTACAAGGTGTAGGAAATGCCACCCCCAACCCCCCCACCAATTCCCAGATCATGCTTTCTGAGCCTTGCGTTCCTTATCTCAAAGGGGAGTGTAATGATGTCCACCTCCTAGGGTTGTCGTGAGAACAGCCTGGGACGATAAGTGTCCAGGACCTGCCTAGGAAGGGGCAGGACAGGCTGTTCCAGCTGTGGGAGCAGGATTGGTGAGGGGGAAGGGGAGCAAAGTCTCCATGTCCATTTCCTCCTACTTTGGCTCTGGCCAGAGGGGAACCCTAGGTCAGCCTGAGTGAGTTAAATATTGTCCAGGTGTGCATGAGAAGCTAAGGCCAGCTCCTGACCACCGGGAGCTAGAGGGAGCAGTGACTGTTTGGTGACCACTAGGCCCAAAAAGCCCCAGAGAGCTGGGCCTTGGCTGAGTCTTAGCTCAACAAAATCTGGCCATGACTGTTTGTTGTTCATTGGGGTCTTTATATGTGTGTGCCACTAGGGTGCATCACTGGAGTTTTCCACGAGTTAGGGACTGTGAAGGATGGGACCATGTCCTTTCAGATGGGGGCTCCTGAGCAAGGCTATGTCTCCTTTCTCAGATAAGCCCATGTTTCCTGAGACCCCTTGGCTTGGGCTGCAGCCCCCTCATCAGATGGGGACTCAGAGCAGGCTTGTTTCCCGCTGAGACTAGGGCTGCGTCTCCCCCTCAGTTTGTGATGTTCACGACAGGGTCATACCCTGCTCAGCCTTAGGTTCCCTCAGATTGGAGTCTCCTAGGGCAGAGCTGTTCCTCCTCTGACTGACAGGTAAGCTGAGTCTTCTTTCTGATGCAGAGTTGGCTGAAGAGTTGGCTTTGATATGAGAACAGGCATGGACACAGACAGACAGAGCTCAGATGAGGTGTTTCCTCCCTCCAAGATTTCAGCACAGAATCCAGCTGATTTTACTTCCTAAATTTATTATTTTCATCATAGCCACAGCAGGTGTGATTCCTTCCAGAATGTTGAGGTAATTATGCCACTGGATGAACACTTTGGAAATGAAGGTTTGCCTCATTTTCATCTAATCTCAGAGAATCATAGTGTAAGACAAATAAAGTGGAGTCTTGGTTAGTATTGATAATAAAGCAAAAATAAACAGAAGGAAGGCTTTGGCAAGAGTGCAGATAGTATATAGTCGAGAGCACCTACTGCAGGTCAAAGATGGCATTACGGCTTACCCCATTAGTCTTTGTGGTTTCTACTCAAGAGAAGTGGCAGGTGAGAGGGAGGTCCAGCCGTTCTATATGTGGGCTACTTGGAAAGGGGTTCTGGAAGGTCAAAAATTGGTAACTCACTCCTAGACTTCAACACTTAGGGGTTAGTCACCATTTGGATCACCTTCTTATGAAATTTTCAGTTTGAACTATTAGTGGCTATTTTTTTCCACAAAACATATCTTTAATACAATAATAAAAGTTAATAGGAAAACGGAACTAACTTTGCAGAGATCTACCCTACTGCCCACAGGTGATGAGTCTATGAGATTGGATGAGACTTCCGGCCAAGATGGAGGCGTAGGCAGACGCACTGTGCCTCTTCTCACAACCAAAATTAAGGACAGCAAAGATTTAGAAACAAGAAAACAACCAGAACTCAGAAAATCAAACTGTTTGGAAGTCCAACAATGATTCATCCAGACCGGTAAGAGGGGCAGAGTTGCGGCAGGAAAAAGCGGAGGTGCGGACGGGCACGGAGGCAGCAGCGGCTGGCAGCCCCCAGGTGCACAGGCGGCGACTAGCAGACCCCGGGCACAGGGCGGCAACTGTGCAGAACCAGTGAGGCCGTGCAAGGCAGCTGGCTGACCGGGTGGTCCCACATTCACACGCAGATAATCCAGTCAAAGGGGAAGCGGTGAAAGGGACTGGAATCTGAGAGTGAGTAAAGCAAGTGCCATTATCTCCTCTCGGACCCCGCCCCCACATACAGTGTCACTACCCAGCGACTGGGCTGTCCCACCCTGGGGAACACCTGAGGCTCCACCCCTCACTACGTAACAGCTGCAACTAGACAAAACAAACAAACAAACAAAAACCCAAAACCCCCCTAAAAACCCAGAAATGAAAATGGCTCAAACCGGAGAACAAATCAAAGCCCCAGAGCCAATTTATCTAAGTGAGGAAGAGATTGCCAACCTATCAGATGCACAATTCAAAACCCTGATGATCAGGATGCTTACAGAATTGGTTGATTTTGCTCACAAATTAGGTGAAAAAATGAAGGCTACAATAAGTGAAATGAAGAAAAATGCATGGGGAACCAACAGAGATGGGAGGAAAACTGGGACTCAAATCAATGGACTGGACCAGAAGAAAAAGAAACAACCAAACAAAAAACAAGGAAGAAACAAGAATTCAAAAAAATGAGGAGAGGCTTAGGAACCTCCAGGACATCTTTAAATGTCCCAACATCCGAATTATAGGGGTACCAGAAGGGGAAGAAGAAGAGCAACAAGTGGAAAACTTATTTGAACAAATAATAAAGGAGAACTTCCCCAATCTGGCAAAGGAAATAGTCTTCCAGGAAATCCAGGAAGCTCAGAGAGTCCCAAAGAAGTTGGACCCGAGGAGGAACACACCAAGGCACATCATAATTCCATTAGCCAAGATTAAAATGAAGGAGAGAATTCTAGAAGCAGCAAGGGACAAGGGGACAGTCACCTACAAAGGAGTTCCCATCAGACTGTCAGCAGATTTCTCAAAAGAGACCTTACACGCAAGAAGAGGCTGGAAAGAGGTATTCCAAGTCATGAAAATCAAAGGCCTACATCCAAGATTGCTCTATCCAGTGAAGCTGTCATTTAGAATAGAAGGGCAGACAAAGTGCTTCTCAGATAAGGTCAAGTTAAAGGAGTTCATCATCACCAAGCCCTTATTATATGAAATGTTAAAGGCACTTATCTAAGAAAAAGAAGATAAAAAATATGAACAGTAAAAAGACAGCAAACTCACAGGTATTAACAACCAGACCTAAAACAATAGCCAACTAAGCAAACCACTACAACAGGAACAGAAACACAGAAATGGAGAGCACATGGAGGGTTAGCAACAGGGGAGTGGGAGGATGAGAGAGGGGGAAAAGGTACAGAGAATAAGTAGCATAGACGGTGGGTAGAAAATAGACAGGGGGAGGGCAAGAATAGTGTGGGAAATGTAGAAGCTAAAGAACATATGACACATGGGCATGAAGTAAAGGGGGGAATGTGGGTGGGAGGGGGTGTGCAGGGTGGAGGGTAATGAAGGGGGGAAAATGGGACAACTGTAATAGCATAATCAATAAAATATAATTAAAAAAAAAAAAAAGATTGGATGAGTCTATTCCAGGAGGCAGGAGGTCATGATAGATGGGCGGGCCAGCCATTTTTTCTGTGTCATTCTCTCCTACCTCCTTCTAAGACCTACCCAGAGTATTTCTCCATAGTTTTCCTTCCTTCATCCTCCACACCTGGGTGGGCACTCTAAAGTCACACTGTATCAGTGGGCACCTTCGAGGATAAACACATGTCTTGGAAAGAGCCTTGGGCTGGAGGGCCTGAAGGAGGCTGGTGGTCAGTTCAGGTGTGTGCCCAACCTCACACCCTCAAGCTCTGTCTTTCTGTCTCTATTTTGCCGTGGGGAGGAGCTTTGCTCATGCACAGGAGATAAAACATAGTGAACAGCTCTTTGATTTTGTAAAGAACAAAGCAAACTTATTATAAACTTAGAATTTGGGGCTTTTATGAGATCAACTAATCCAACTCTCTGCCTCCATTTTGCAGGTAGAAACACTAGAGGTGAAATTAGGGAGCTCAGGGTGGAAAAACGCGGGCTCTGCCACAGTGGAAGTGAGTGAGCAGAATGAGTGCTCCCCCCAGCGCTATGTGGAGAAAAGGCAAGGCCTGGGCCTTTTTGAAAATAACTTTTGGGAGCTTCCGGCCAAGATGGAGGCATAGGCAGACGCACTGTGTCTCTTCTCACAACCAAATTAAGGACAACAAAGATTTAGAAACAAGAAAACAACCAGATCTCAGAAAATCAAACTGTTTGGAAGTCCAACAACGATTCATCCAGACCGGTAAGAGGGGCGGAGTCGCGGCAGGAAAAAGCGGAGGTGTGGACCGGGCA
>PVKU01007659.1:0-84164 GCA_004027475.1 Anoura caudifer | reverse complement strand
TACATTGGAGCTCTTGATGTGTGTAAACTATTGACATTTTAGGTCAAATAATTTGTTTTTTGATGGTTTCCTTCTCCATCATAAATTATGTGGCAGCACTTTGGTCTCTATACAATAAATGCCTCTAGAAACTGAACTGCACAAGGAGATATAGAAGAGAAAGACACAGACAAATCAAGAGGATAAGAAGATAAGAGGACGATTAGAAGAAGTAGAGCCCTGACTAATGTGGCTCAGTGGGTTGGGCATCATCCTTTCAACTAAAAGTTACTGGTTCAATTCCGATCAGGGTTCATGCCTGGGTTGCAGGCCAGGCCATCATTTAGGGGGGTATGAAGGTTGGCACACTGATGTTTCTCTCTGTTTACACCCTGCCTCCTTCTTTCTCTAATATAAATGTTTTTTTAAATAAAAATGTATTTTGGAGTTCAAACCCTTATCTGAGGTATCATTGGCAAATATATTTTTCCCATAGAGTTGGTTCCCTTTTCAGTTTACTGATGCTTTCTTTGTCCATGCAGAAGTTTTGTTCTGATGTCCCATTTGTTTATTCTTTCCTTTGTGGCCTTTGCTCTATGGGACATATCAGCGAAAATATTGCTCTGTTGAGTACCTGAGATTTTCCTGCCTATGTTCTACTCTAGGACTTTTATGGTGTTTTTACTTATTTAAGTCTTTTCTCCATATGGACTTTATTCTTGTGTATGGTTTAAGCTGGTGATCAAGTTTCATTTATTGTGCATGTAGCAGTGCAGATCTCCCAACACCATTTCTTGAAGAGGTTATTTTCACTCCATTTTATGCTTCTTCCCCCTTTGTTGAATATTAATTGACTATAGAGACTTGGGCTTACTTCTGGGCTCTCTATTCATTCCATTGATCTATGTATCTCTTCTTATGCCAGTACCAGACCGTTTTCATCACCATGTCTTTGTAATATAGTTTGATGTCAGGTAGTGTGATCCCTCCTATTGTTTTCATCTTTCTCAAAATAGATACAGACATTTGGGGGTTTTTATGGTTCCAAACAAGTTTTCAAATTGGTGGTTCTATATCTGTGAAATATTTCATTGGTATTTTAACAGCATTTGTGTCGAATCTACAAGTTTCTTTGGGTAATATGGACATTTTGGTGATATAAAAAAAAACATGATTCTAAACAATTAATAGACCAAAGAGGAAAACAAATAGCAAACTAAACCTACCCCAAGACTCACACAAATTTAAAGACAACCCCGCAAAATCTAGTATGAAGATAAAGCAGTTAGAAATTGAGAATGGGCTGCCAGTGACCAGAGGGGTGAGGGGAGGGAATTTTAGGGGAAAAGGGTGAAGGGTTTGCAGGGACAATTATAAAGGACACATGGACAATAACAAGGGAGGGTGGAAACAGGGGTTTGGCTGGGGTGGGGGGAAAAGGCAGAAAACCATGCCTGAACAACAATAAAAAAATATAAAGCATTTAAAAGGAAAACCAGAATAGCTATATAGGGCTACCAAAAGAGCAGGAAAATAATCCAAAAAATCTGTTACATTTATCCCTAAAGAAACCAGAGATATAAAACAAACACAAAAAAGTAGAAGAAAATTTTATAACAAATATCTGAGTACAAATAAGTAAAATAAAAATATAATATAAAGACTAATAAAGTAAAGCCTGATTGATTGAAATATAAGCAAAATGGACAACCCAATGGTAAAACTAATCAAAGAACCTACAAAAATGAATAAAATAAAAAATGAAAATTCAAATCACGTCTCATGCCACAGGTTTAAATAATTATTAAAAAAGTATGAACCATTACATACCAACACATTTGACAATCTAGATAAAATGGATTTTGCACAAAAACATACAGCCTCCCAAGGCTCAACTAGAAAGAAACAGAGAATCTCTATAGAGATCATTTCCTAGCAATGAAATTGAAGCAGTAATAAAAACTCCCAACAAATCACAAACTCCCAGGACCAAATGAATTATAAGTGAAGACTACTAAATACTTGAAAATTAATCACTAAAGCTTCTCTTCAAACTATTTTAAAAACCATAGAATTACACTTGAAATTCATATGATGAAGCCAGCACTAATCTGATAACAAAACCAAAAAAACACAAGGTAAAGGAAAGGGTTACAGGTCAGTATTTCTAACAAACACAGGTGTCACAATTCTTAATGGAATGATAGCAAACAGAGTTTATCACGATGCCCTGGCTGGTGTGGCTCAGTCAATTTAGTACCGACCTGGGAATCAAAGAGTCACTGATCCAATTAACAGTCAGGACACATGCCTGGGTTGCAAGCTAGATACCCAGGAGGGACACATGACAAGCAAAAACACATTGGTGTTTCTGTACCTCTCTCTCCCCACCCCTTTCCTCTCTAATTATCAAATAAATAAAATCTTTATGAAAAACACTTTATTGATTATGCTATTACACTTGTCCCATTTCCCCCCTTCACTCACCTCTGCCCTTCACACCCCATCCCACCCACATCCCCCTCCTTTAGTTCATGTCCATGGGTCTTACGTATAAGTTCTTTGGCTTCTAAATTTCCTATATTATTCTTAACCTCCTCCTTTCTATTTTCTACCTACCATCTATACTACTTATTCTCTCTACCTTTCCCCCCTCTCACCCTCCCACTGCCCTGTTGATAACCCTCCATGTGATCTCTTTTTCTATGTTTCTGTTCCTATTCTAGATATTTGCTTTTGTCTTTGTTTTAGGTATGGTTGTTAATGATTGTGAGTTTACTGTCATTTTACTATTCATATTTTTATCTTCTTTTTATTAGATAAATCCCTTTAACATTTCTTATAATAAGGGCTTGGTGATGATGAACTCCTTTAACTTGACCTTATCTGAGAAGCACTTTATCTGCCCTTCCTTTCTAAATTAAAGCTTTGCTGGATAGAGCAATCTTGCATGTAGGTCCTTGCCTTTCATTACTTGGAATACTTCTTTCCAGCCCCTTCTTGCCTATAAGGTCTCTTTTGAGAAATCAGCTGACAGTCTGATGGGAACTCCTTTGGAGGTGACTGTCTTCTTTTCTCTTGCTGCTTCTAGGATTCTCTCCTTCATTTTAATCTCGGCTAATGTAATTATGATGTGCGTTGGTGTTTTCCTCCTTGGGTCCAACTTCTTTGGGACTCTCTGAGCTTCCTGGGCTTCCTGGAAGTCTACTTCCTTTACCAGATTGGGGAAGTTCTCCTTTATTATTTGTTCAAATAACTTTTCCACTTGTTGCTCTTCCTCTTCTCCTTCTGGTACCCCTATAATTTGGATGTTGGAGTGTTTAAAAATGTCCTGGAGTTTCCTAAGCCTCTCCTCATTTTTTTGAATTTTTGTTTATTCATTCTTTTCTGGTTGGATATTTCTTTCTTCCTTTTGGCCCACTCCACTGATTTGAGTCCCAGTTTCCTTCTCATCACTATTTGTTCCGTGTACATTTTCCTTTATCTCACTTAGCATACCCTTTATTTTTTCATCTCATTTGTAACCAAATTCAACCAACTCTGTGAGCATTCTGATCATTGGTGTTTTGAAATGTGCATCTGATAGTTTGGCTATCTCTTTGTTGGTTAGTTGTATTTTTTCTGGAGCTTTGATCTGTTCTTTCATTTGGGCCACTTTTTTTTTTTGTCTTGATGCACCTGTTATGTAATGAGGGGCTGACCCTTAGGTGTTTACCGGGGCAAGGTAACCCACATCATCGTGTTGTGACACTATATGTGGGGAAGGGGCCCAAGAGGGAACAATGGCACTTGCTCCCCACTCCGCTGAATTTAAGTCACTTTCACCACTTCCCACAATCCAATTGGTCCCTTCTGTTACTGATTCCTTTGTGGGTGGGTTTGTATACATTCTAGGTCCCTGTGGATCTCTTCAACAAACTCTCCTGTGAGTCTGGGAGTTTCTCCACTGTTGCCTCACCCCCCACAGGTGTTTTCCATCAGTAGTTTGAGGCTTTACTTCCCTGAACTGGGGCCCTGGGTTGCACAGTCCATTCCGCTCCCCAGTTGTTTCTCTCAGTTTATCTGGGTGCTAATGCGGGACCACCCAGTCTGTAATCCACTGCCTCACCAGGTCCTCCTTCTGCTGCCTTGCTGGCCAGCTGCAGCCTTGCATGCCTTGCTCCACAATCTGCCACCTTGCTGGGTCTGCCAGTGGCCACCTTCCCATGAGTCCTCTCTGCCTGGCTGCCCGTCTTCTGCCCCTCCTACCCATCTGGATGAATGTGTCTTCTTGAACTCCTTGGTTGTCAGACTTCCATGAAACAGTTCAGTTTTCTGTCAGTTCTGCTTTTTTTTATTTTAAATTGTTGTTGCCCTTCTTTTGGTTGTGCGAGGAAGCAGTATGTTTACCTACACCTCCATCTTGTCCAGAAGTCCAATTGAGCAAATAAATAAAATCTTAAAGAATTTATCTGGGAGAAGGAAGATGGTGGCATAGTAGGAGGGAGTAGATTCCATTTCTCCCTGAACATGGGAGAGGAACCTGGCCAATATGCGGAGAAACAGAATGATCAACCAGCAGAAGCACAGCGTATTTGAAAGTAGGAGATCCAAGGTTGTAGCGGACATTGAAAAATCGGATGGTAAGGAGAGTACTTCAAAACAGTAAGAGCCCAGGGTTCAGTGCAAAGACCAGGGTTGCTAAGGCACCAGGCCAGCACTTGCCAGGCCTGCTATGGAGCTCTAGGGAGGGAGCTGGGTCCATGCGTGACAGCAGACAGCTGCACACCTGAAGACACACACGCAAACAGAGACAACTGTGTGCAACTGTGGGCACTTGCACACATGTGACAGTAGATGTCTGCACGACTGGAGAACTCTGGCCAAAGGAGCCCATACATGAAGGGAACAACTGCGTGACTTGAGATCTGTGGCCCATGCTGAGAACCCGGGGAGTGTGAGCAATCTCTGGGAGAATCAGAGATCACTCCCATGAAATTGGAGTGAGTGCACGGCGTAGGAGACCCGAGCTCACACCCATGAACTCGAGAAAGTGTGTGCAACATAGGAAGCTCAGAACATACACCCAAGACCCTGTGCAGAGAGGACCCAGGCTAGCCTTGGGAGGACTAGCCCAAAGATAACTGAGTGCTGAACAAGGAGAAAAGCAATACCATCACCCCTCAGCCTTTGTAGCCAGCAAGACAAGAAAATCCGGCTTGGCAAGTGTGAAAATAGGAAGAGTTTATTTTATTTTCTTTTTTTTTTGTTTGTTTGTTTGTTCATTTTTTTAAATAATTTTTTTATTTTTAACTTTTTATTCCTCAACTGCTTTTCTTCTCTTTACTTCTTTCTCATTTTATTCCTTTGTTTCTTTCCAATTTAATCTCTTCTTCCATCCTCTTTTTTCTTCCTTTTTTATTTTTTTCTCTTTCCTCTATTTAAATACCCATGAATGAGATGAAAACGAACGAACGAACAAACAAAAAAAAACTGGAACATTGAAAAACCCAGAGCTGGTCTCAAAGAGGGGACATTCCAACAGCTGAGACAGTGGAAGCTGTGATCACCAGGATACCTGAAGGAGAATACATCACTGAATCTCACAGGTATTCTACCACAGAAGTTCACACCATAAACCCAGGGAGCCAGAACAGATCAATTTAAGAAGCTGAGGCTGACAAGAAGAGTCTCACAAAAAATGGAAAGACAAAGAAACAATCCCCAAATGAAAGAAAAGGAGGAAGCCCCAGAAAGAATGCTAAATGAAATGGAGGTAACTGAACTATCAGATTTTGAGTTCAAAGTAATGGTTGTCAGGAAGCTCCATGAGCTCTCAATGAGCTGCAGGAAACTACACGGAAGCTACAATGAACTCACTGCAATCTATATCAACATGAAAAAGGAAATAGAAACTATCAACAAGGGCTAAGAGGAAATGTAGAATACAATTTATGAACTGAAGAATACAGTGAAAAGAATGAAAACCAGAATTGATGAAGCAGAAAATTGGATCAGTGAATTGGAGGACATAGTAGGAAGAAACATCCAGAAAGAGCAAACAAAGGAAAAGAGGCTCAGAAAGAATGAAGATGGATTAAGACAAATTCAAGGCAATATGAAATGCAATAATATCTGTATGATAGGGATACCAGAAGGAGAAGAAGAAGATCAAGGGATAGAAAACCTATTTGAAAAAGTAATGATGGAAAACTTCCCTAATTTAATGAGAGAAAAAGTCACACAAATCCAGGAACCACAGAGAGTCCCAATCAAGAGGAACCCAAAGAAGCCCACTTCAAGACACATCATAATTAAAATGGTAAAATTCCAAGAAAAAGAGAGAATCTTAAAGGCAGCAAGGGAGAAAAAGGAAGTAACATACATGGGAGCCCCAATTAGGTTAGCAGCTGACTTCTCAGTGGAAACACTCCAAGCCAGAAGAGAATGGCAAGAAATATTCCAAGTAATGAGAACCAAAGGCCTGCATGAAAGACTACTTTACCCAGCAAGACTTTCAATAAAGATAGAAGGCCAAATAAGGAGCTTCCCAGGCAAAAGAAGTCTTAAAGAATACACCTCTACCAAACCAGTTCTGCAAGAGATGCTAAAGGAAATGTTTTAAGGAAAGGAAGGAAAAGAGAGAGAGAGAGAGAGGAACAAAAATGGCAATGAATAAGTACCTGTCAATAATAACCTTAAACATAAATGGATTAAATGCTCCAATGAAAAGAAATAGTATAGCTGAATGGATAAGAAAGCATGACCCACATCTATGCTGCCTACAAGAGACCCACCTCAAGACAAAAGACCTACACAGACTCAAAGTGAAGAGCTGGAAACAAATTTTCCAAGCAAATGGACAGGGGGGAAAAAAGCCGGAGTAGCAATACTCATATCAGACAAAATAGACTTCAGTAGAAGGGCCATAAAGAGAGACCCAGAAGGTCACTTCATAATACTCAAGGGAAGAATCCACGAAAAAGACATAAACATTGTAAATATATGTGCACCCAACATAGGAGCACTAAATACATAAAGAAAATCTGAGAGGACTTCAAGAAATATATTGACAGCAACACAATTATAGTAGGGGATTTTAACACCCCACTGTCAAAAATGGACAGATCTTCTAAACAAAATAGCAACAAAGATATTGTGGCATTGAACAACATCTGAGATGAAATGGACTTAACTGATATATATAGAACCCTTCATCCCAAATAAACTACTTACACATTCCTTTCAAATGCACCTGGAGCATTGTCAAATACAGACCACATGATAGGACACAAAACAAGCCTCAACAAATACAAGAAAATTGAAATCATATCAAGCATTTTCTCCAACCACAAGGGACAGAAACTAGAAACCAGCCCCAAAGGGAAAAAACCAAAACACTCAAAATCATGGAGATTGAATAGCATGCTATTCAACAATGAATGGGTCAACAATGAAATTATAGAAGAAATCAAAAAGTTTCTGGGAACAAATGAAAATGAACTCACAACAACCCAAAACTTATGGGACACACCAAAGGCAGTCCTCAGAGGGAAGTTCAGAGCAATACAGGCCTACCTAAAAAAGATGGAAACATTTCAAACAAAACAACCTAACCGTATGCCTACAGGAACTTGAGGAACAACAACAAAGACAGCCCAGAGCAAGTAGAAGGAAGGAAATAACCAAGATCAAAGCAGAATTAAATGACATAGAGACTAAAAGCACAATTCTAAGGATCAATGAATCCAGGAGCTGGTTCTTTGAAAAGATAAACAAAATCAACAAGCCTTATGCAGTCTCATCAAGAAAAATAGAGAGAGGACCCAAATAAACACAATCAGAAATGAAACAGAAGAGATTACAACTGACACCACAGAAATGCAAATGATTGTAAGAAATTACTATGAAGAATTGTATGCCAAGAAATTTGAAAACCTAGGTGAAATGGACAAGTTTCTAGAAAAATGATCTTCCAAAACTCAATGAAGAAGAAGCAGAAAGCCTGAACAGACCAATAACAGCAGATGAAATTGAAGCAGTAATCAAAAAACTCCTGACCCACAAAAGCCCTGGACCAGATGGTTTCACAGGAGAATTTTACAAAACATTTAAGGAAGAGCTATCCCCTATCCTTCACAGACTATTTGAAAAAATCCAAAATGATGGAAGACTCCCAAACTCTTTTTATGAAGCCAGCATCATCCTAATCCCCAAACCAGATAAAGACACGACAAAGAAAGAAAACTTCAGGCCAATATTGCTGATGAACATAGATGCTAAAATCCTCAACAAAATATTAGCAAACTGCATCCAAAAATACAATAAAAAGATCATACACCATGATCAAGTGGGATTCATCCCAGGGATGCAAGGATAGTTCAACATTCCCAAATCAGTAAATGTAATACATCACATAAACAAAACAAAGAGAAAAATCACATGATCATATCAATAGATGCAGAGAAAGCATTTGATAAGATACAGCACCCATTTATGATGAAAACACTCAGCAAAGTGGGAATAGAGGGAGCATTCCTCACCATAATAAAGGCCATATATGAGAGACCAACAGCCAACATCAAAGTCAACGGGCAAAAAATAAAATCTTTTCCACTATGATCAGGAACAAGACAAGATTGTCCACTTTCACCACTTCTATTCAATATAGTATTGGAAGTCTTAGCCATGTGATTAGACAAGAAAAGGAAATAAAAGGCATCCAAATTGGAAAAGAGGAAACAAAACTATCATTGTTTGCAGATGGCATGATAGTGTACATAGAAAATCCTATAGACTCGGCCAAAAAGCTGCTCAACCTAATAAATGAATTTGGCCAAACAGCAGGATACAAAGTCAATATCCAATATCAAAGGCATTTTTGTATACAAACAATGAAACACCAGAAGCAGAAATCAAGAAAAAAATCCCATTCAACAGAGCAAAAAGAAAAATAAAATACCTAGGAATAAACCTAACCAAGGAGGCAAAAGACATGTATGCAGAAAACTACACAACACTGAAGAAAGAAGTCAAGGAAGACACAAACAAATGGAAATCTATACCACCGTGTTCATGGATTGGAAGAATTAGCATCATCAAAATGTCCACACTACCCAAAGCAATTTACAGATTCAATGCAATACCTATTAAAGTACCAATGGCATATTTCACAGACAGAGAACAAACACTTCAAAAATTTATATGGAGCCATAAATGACCCCGGATAGCTGCTGCAATTTTGAGAAAGAAGAGCCAAGTAGGAGGGATCACAATACCTGTCACCAAACTGTATTACAAGGCTACTGTAATCAAAACAGCCTGGTACTGGAATAAAAACAGGCACACGGACCAGTGGAATAGAACAGAGAGCCCAGAAATAAACCCAAGTCTCTATGGTCAATTAATGTTCGACAAAGGGGGCAGCAACATAAAATGGAGTAAAAATAGCCTGTTTACCAAGTGGTGTTGGGAGAACTGTACAGCTACATGCAAAAAAAATGAAACTCGAGGACCAACTTACACCATACACAAAACTAAAGTCAAGGTGGATAAAAGATTTAAATATAAGCTGTGAGACCATTAAAGTCCTAGAGGAGAACATAGGCAGGAAAATCTCAGATATTTCATGTAGCAACATTCCTACTGATATGTCCCCTAAAGCAAGGGATATAAAGGAAAGAATGAACAAATGGGTTCTCATCAAAATAAAAAGCTTCTGCACAGCTAAAGAAAACAGTATTAAAATAAAAAGAGAACCAACTGTATGGGAAAACATATTTGCCAATGATACCTCAGACAAGGTTTTAATCTCCAAAATATATAAAGAACTTACACGACTCCACTCTAAGAAGACAAGCAACCCAATTAAAAATGGGCAAAGGATTTGAACACTTAAGATTTTCATTCTCTTAATATAGATTTCTTAATATAAGAAATAATAATTAAGGTTTCTTAATACAGGAAAAAATTTCTCACTTAAGATTTTCATTCTTAATTGTATGTATGGTATACCTTAATCATCATCATCATCATCATCATCATCCTCATCATCCCAGCATATTTGAATCTCCGTGGTATAATCAGATCCTAAGCTGGGCTCACATAGAGAAAATTCTATTACTAAACCAAATTGTTTGGAATGGAATTAAACTCTCTTCTACATTTTCTTTCCATTCTCCTTTTACACTTTAACAAACAATTGATTAAAAAGAAGTTTAATTTTTTATTGCCATTATATTTTACATAAACTCAATCCTTGAGCAATTTTCTTCATTATCTTTTCTTTGCTTCTCAGGGCCTTCAACATGCTTTACTTCCTCAGCACACAGCAAAACAAGACACAAGGCTAGGGAGGATGGACCTTGGGGCCAAGACAGCCCATGTCGGGATGGTCTGTGCACTGTGCAATTTTTGAGGATGTATGTCCCCATTTAAGGCAAACTGAACAAATGGGCCAGTGGTGATCTTTTTCATTGACAAAAGACAGCATGTATGTAAAGAGCTAGGTGGAAGCTGTGATTAATGCCTCACTTTAATTCAGGACAAGATATATACTGATCTTTCTCTAAAATAAATACAAAGTGATCTTTCATGGATAAAGTTGTGACTTTACTAAAGCTTCTATTGTTTTTATCCTCAGTTCATATAAACCAACAGTAACAATAAATCAGATAAGGGACTGCTTGCATTGGTGGCCTTTGTTGTGGTGAATGTTAATTCACATGACAAGATGTTGCTGCAGAATTGGTAACCAGAGTCTGTGGCTGAGCATGGAGAGGGGTTCAGGGATGCACCATCTAGGGAAAGACTCCATAATTGGATCTAGCTATCTTCCTCCTGACAAAAACAACTCCGTTCACTTGCACTTTCCCTACAAATCTTTTAACCTTGTGGAGATGGGCAATGTTCTCTATTTTCTCTGTTTCTAGGGGCCACTGTGGAAGGTTGCTGGGCTTAACTTTCTTGTGGTTGCAACACCCAATTGTGTGGCCTGCCTGGCATGTGAATCCCAGTAGTAAGGTTCTTTGGGCTGGACCATCATGCAGAAAACCATGGGCTTGGCATAAAAGGATCAGGGCTAATTGGTGGGAAGTCCAGAAGAACTCTCCAAAGCTCCCACTCAAGTCATCCATGGCAGAGAGTACACCTGTTGCCTTGTTACTGGTCTCTTAGCCACAGATGCAGATACAGTGCAGATGATGAGAATAGTCACAGATAAAGGGTAGAGATGCTGGTCTGTCTGTCTTCTTTGTCCTTCCTACCCAATACACTGGAGGAACAAGGCTTTGAAGGGCAGTGGGCTGGAGAGAAGGTGTTTAAGGATCAGAACTCGTGCCACCAGCTTTCCATTTCAAGGAGCAAGGGATCCAGCAGGAGCCTGCAATAGAGACGATGAGAAGATTGGATTTAAATTGAGCTTGAAGTTGAAGTTTTAACATAGTCTGAGCTTTAATACTGAAAATTATAATGCATGGCAAGTAGAAAGACTGATGTATCTTTTTAATTCTTCTTGTACCATTGCCCCTACAGCATTCTATTTTTTTTAATTTATTTCTCTATTACAGTTGACATACAATATTATGTTTCAGGTGTACAACATAGTGATTAGACATTTATGTACTCTAAAAAGTAATCACTCTGATAAATCTGGTACCTGTCTGACACCACACATAGTTATTACAATATTGACTATCCCCTATGCTGTACTTTACACACCCATGACTGTTTATATAATTTGTACTTAATCCCTTTTGGTTTCTCACCCTTCTCCCTGACCCCCTCCCATCTGGTGACCATCAATTTGTTCTCTGTATCTATGAGTTTGTTTCTGTTTTGTTTGTTCATTTGTTTTTTTTTTTTTTAGATTTCACATATTTATGAAATCACATGGTATTTGTCTTTCTCTGTCTCATTTCACTGAGCATAGTACCCTCTAGGTTCATCCATGTTGTTGCACATGACAAGATTTCATATTTTATGGCTGAGTAATATTCCATTACATGTATATATCTTTTTATCCATTTGTCTAGCAATACATACCTATGTTGTTTCCATGTCTTGACTATTGTAAATAATGCTGCAGTGAATATAAAGATGCATGTATATATATACCAACAAACTTTTTTGTGTGACTTTTCCCCTCATCAAATTATGGAGATTTCCCATCATTACTTTTTCAAACAGGTTTTCTATCACTTGCTATTCTTCTCATGCTGGTATTCCTATTATAGGGCTATTATTTATGCTTCCTGTTGTTTAGCAGTTCCTTTACCACCTCTTCATTCTTTCTGAGTCTCTTTTCTGTTTCTTGCTCCTTCTGGGTGTTTTTTCCTACCTTGTCCTCCAGCTCGCTTATTCAATCCTCCGCTTCATCCAATCTGCTTGTAAGTTCTTCTACAGAGTTTTTAATATCCAAGATTTTATTGTTCATTTCTTCTTGGCTTTTATTTATATTTCTATTATCTTTTTCATGCTGATGTAGTTCTCACTCAGTTTCTTGTAGTTTTCTGTGAATTCCTTGAGCATCTGTATAAACATTATTTTGGATTTTATGTCTGATAGTTTGGTTACCTCCATTTCATTTAGCTGTTTTATTGGGGAGTCTTCCATTCCTTTTGAGTTCATGTTCTTTTTTTGTCTCCTCATTTTAGGTGACTCTTTTTGTTTGTTTCTGGGATTCCTGATGTTACACTTTGCAAGCTGTCTTTGTAAGGTGAACTTCTGTGGTAGGCATCTCTGGGGTTTGTGGTGTGGTGACTTTGATCTGCTTGTCTGGATGCTCTAGGTTTGCCCTTTCTTCTGTTTGTGTGGGCACTCTTGTGTACTTGGGTTTTTATGTTTTGGTGGTTCCTTTGTTGGTGGCTTTTGTCCTCCAGCAAGTATACTGGTGTTTGCAGCTCCCACCTCTTCTTGTATGTGATCAGTAGCAAGGTTAGGCAAAATGGATTAAGACAGCAGGAGAGTATTTTACGGGATTTAAAGTACCATCAGGTAGAGAATAGAGAGGACATTCTTTGGATATGTATGGCTTTAAGTGTGATATTTCATCCAACTAGCCACTTTTTGTAAAAGGTGAAAGAGAGATAAGACTCTTGTTAGAGAGGAGGAGGATTGTCAGCTGAATCTAGAAAACAGAGCACTTTTGTAAAGCTAGATGATGAGATATAGTAAGGGTAAAGGATAGAAGGTAGGTATAGTGTGAGAAAGAATAGAGTTAACCAGAAAAATAATAATGCTCAGGATTGAAGTGAAGTGGAATAAGATTGTTGAGGGTTGCTGTGTAGTATGTACGATTGTATGGAACAACAATTATTTACAATAGTACTGGAATAACAATAATATGACAAGAAATATATGATTTGGATACCCAGAATAGAAAGTACCCAATCAAGAGTTGTTTGGTATTAGAACATGGGTGAAGTTAAAGAAGGAAAATTAAAATACAAGAAAGAGGGAATAAGAAAAAACCATGAAACAATGCAATTAAACAGAAAAATAAAATGAGGAAGACTAAACATCACAAAGGGAAAAAAAACACTAATAAAATAAAAGTGGTAAAAGAATCAAAAGTAATAAAAATATGCATAATAAAATGCCAGCTCTATGAGACAGCAGAGTGACGTTTGCCTCAGTTTCTCAGTTTTTGGATTTAGCCTTGTGTTCCCCCTTTCAATCTGTTCTGGACCCTTTATAACTTCAGGTTTCATTGTCTCACTTGGGGGAAGACAATAAAGGAAAAAAGAGAGAGAGGTTGAAAAAAGAAAAGAAAAAGTAACAATAAGTAATAAGTAATAATAAGTTTCACTCATCAGCTCAGTCTCAGTTGCGCAGCTCCAATCAGCTGCAGTTCCACTTAGCCACTCAGTCTCTGGGCTTCTGCAGCTTAAATCACCATCAGGGCAAGTCAACCAGTACTTGACAGTTCCTTAAAAAGCAGCTGCCCACCATTCTTAATGAGCTAACAGCTCTTCATACAGCCCAACTTTCCAACCAGTGCAGAGACTATCTGAGTCATGTTCCGATATGACCCAACTCTCACCTTTTCTAGGTGTCACCTAGCACCTCAGTTTGTCTGGTTTGGGCATCCACAGTCCAAGCAGATGTGAACTTCCTCCATGTGATTCCACTTTGTCTATATTACCCCCAGTGATTTCCAGCATCTAGGTCCCTCCTGGAGCTGGCCATCCCTCACTGCTCTGTAGGGTAGGGAGCCAGTGATGAAACTCTCCTGCCCATACCCTGTGGCAAGTGCCAGGCCAGAGGCAACTGTAGCTTTTGTCCCCATAAAAATCTCAGGGATTTTTCTGTGCCAGTGCAATCTCCTCACTGTTTTACAATGTCCTCTAAATGTTTGGCCTCCAAACTCCATATGAGCTGACATTCCATTAGCTGTTCACTCTGTTCCTCAGAAGATTGTCTACATGTTACAGTTTGGCAAAGGGAGAACTGGCCTCCACTCACACCTAACTCATTGCCATCTTCTCAATTCTTCCCTGTTAGTTTCAATACTTGTCTTGTTTCTATAAGGTTACCTTACAAAGTAAAAGCAACATAATATACAAAAACTACACAGTTCTGGAAGAATGGCAGGCTTCTGCCTTAGAGCCTGTTCTCTGTACAACACCAAATTAAAGAATTAAAACAAAAGACCTACCACCCTCTGTCAGGACAGTCTGACCCTAGGCTTTGCAGTGTTCCCACCCACAGAAAATGTGATCCATTGGGAAATTCAGGCAATTGCAGCACAATCATCTAGTCCTCCTTCTGGAAAAACAGCCTGAAAGCACAACACAGAGATCTCCACCTCAGGAGCCAGGGAGTTCCAGCAAGACCCCTAACCTCCCAGTTAGAGAGAGCCAGTGCTCTTTTTTTCTCACTGGTTCTAGAAGCTCTCAGCTTACTGGAACATCCCATCCTAGATGGCCCTTCATTTTCTAAGCAAACTCTTCCTATATCCCCTGTTTACTTCCCCAATGATCTGAGTTCTCTTAATCAGATCTATCTGAATCAGGGGTGCATATATTTTCCAATTAGTGTTTTGAGTTTTTTCAGATACAATTCCACAAGTAGAAATGCTGGATCATTAGGAAATTTAATTTTTAACATTTTGAAGAAACTACCTAGAAATTTCTATGGTTGCTGCAGTAATTTACATTCTCTACATAGTGCATGATGCCCTGGCTGGTGAGGCTTAGTGGATTGAGCACCACCCTGTGGACCAAAGGCTTGCCAGTTTGATTTCCAGTCAGGGTACATGTGTGGGATAATGACCATGACCATGGTGCAGGACTCATGAGAAGCAGCCACACATTGATCTTTCTCTCTTTCTTTTTTTCCCTGCTCCCACTCTAAAATTAAGTAACTAAAAATCTTTTTAAAAAACAGTGCATGAAGAAATTTACAGAATTCAATACTCCTCACCATACAAAAGAAGATATCTTTGGTAGTGGCATGGATGGGCATAGGATTTATTATGCTGATTGAAATAAGACACAGAAATTAAAAAGACCATATATATTCACTTACAAGTATAATATACTGAATGAAATAGATAAACAAACAAAATCCAGAGTCATAGAAACTAAATAGAGACTGACAGATGTCAGAAGAGATGGGTTTGAAAGCTCTTCAGAAATAATGAAAAATAGAAAGAAAAATACTCATAGATAAGAAAAGTGTATGATGATCAAAGAAGGGAAGGGCTAGAATAGGGAAAAGTAAGCATTGACAGAAAAAGATGACTTTGGATAATGAAAACACAATAATGTAAACTAACAATGTGTAATAAAATAGTACACTTGAAACATTTATTTTTTTATATCATATCAGCACTATAAATTCAATACACAATAAATAAAAACTCCTCCACATGTTTCTCCAGTTCTTGTTCTGGAATTCAAACACCAAACCCTGAGGTAAAATGGCTATCCCCAAAATACATTGTCTTTCATAAAGAAAAACAAAACCTTGAACTCTTGAATGTAAGTGTCATCATCAGTGAATTGAAGTCAGAAATGTCCAAGGTCTATTCCTACAATTCTGCCACCTTTGTGAAGTGGAGGCATTTCCCTTGAATCCCACACTGTGCTTGTCAGGCTAATAACTTCTGATCAGCCACAGCCACCCCTAAGTCAGAAGAGCACAAATTGTCTGAGAAACCCAGGTATTGGGGACTCACAGAAGTCTTCCAGTACCCTAGGGGTTTATTTCCTTATTTGGGAAATAGAAACATGTATTTCCATTTCTCAAGTGTGTCTTGAAAATTTCTCTTATTTGGCACTTGGAGATAGAAGTGTGTATTATAGTGGTGCACTGTGCAATGTTTTGCCATGTGCTTATCAACAAACTAAGACTCATCCTCGGTTGAGCATAGACACTGCCCTGAATCAACCGCTCCATATTGTCCCTTCAGTTAAATCCATTACCTCACTTTTTGGCCGTATTTTATGTTTTTGTTGGGAAAATGCCCACAGGTTGCTACACTCACACACACACACACACACACACACACACACACACACACAGAGAGAGAGAGAGAGAGAGAGAGAGAGATTTACATTTAAGTATTATGAAGCTGATTTATACTTATATTGAGACAGTTTCTCTGAAGTCTCTCTTTTGGATCCAAAACCTAAACAGTGCTTTATTTGGAAGGTGAACATTTGTCATGGTTGACAGGATCATTGTCAGGATCAAGATCTCTTCTCTTTCAGCCTTGAATATAGAGGGGAAATTTTCAATCTATATGTTCTTTATCAGTGCTCCTTAACTGATTGTGAGTGCAACTTCCACTATGTGTGATATGCTTTTGGGAAATGAAATAAACCTAGAAAGGGAACTTCACTCTATGAAATTTCTGAATTAGAAAGGGTATCTGTGCCACAGTAGTTAATTTTTGTATTTAGGTAACAGTCATCAGCAGACAGAGAAAATGTTTGGATAATTGCCTGTGTATTGAAGTAAAATATTTGAGATAAAACAGAAAAAGTACCTTAAATTGTGTGCCATAGAATAAATAAAGGAGATACCATTAAAACTACAATTACGATGGAAGACCTGGGGAATCAAGAGATAATGGGCAGTGTGAGTGGCTATCATTCTAATTAAACAATATTGAATCCACTTGTAGCTAGTTGAGCACAATTGCTATATTTTGCTACCAATTGCAAAAGACCACGTAAAAGCTGTATATAGAACAATCTCTAGATAAGAGTTTTGATATATTTCCCTCTGTCTGGCATCATGGGGTAAAGGATATAGAGCTGGATTCTTATTTTTTCTGCTATGTGTGTCCTTCTGTCTTATTTCACATATGATTGAGGAAAGACAGCACACAAGGTGCAGAACAGAGCAGTAGTGACAACTTAGATGTTTTTGGCACAAGTTGCAGATCTTTTTGTCATTTCTATTAAAGAAAAGAAACCAAAGGAATGATGGTTCTTAGCATCTTTTATCATTTTTCTCCCTTTTATTTTCCCGTAGGATTCACTAATTTTTAGAAGCAACATTCCTTTTTCTTCATTGTTCTTGTTTTTGGAGTTCTTTAGGAAATGACATGGTCAAGAATTCTGTCCAGGACACACAGGCTATGCAGTGAGATGATAAAACTTTTGAAACACTTCTCAACTGGAGCAACATTTAAAGACGCTTCTAACTTACAGTTTCTTTTCTGACATTCGGGTGGAGGGAGTACATCCTTACACAGAAGCAGCACTCTGGCACCACAGTTCTGGCTTTGCAAGGCTCTGCACTTTTCGTGCAATGGTGCTACAAGAGTCTCTGAGTTTTCAACCTGAATAGTGGGTACCAGATAATTCTGCCACCTTTTCACACAGGGACGTTATGCAGTAACTGTAATGATCCTAGAAAAATTATTCCAACCCCCCTTTCTATGGAACCAGACAAAAGCATTTCTTAAAAACACACACACAAGGGAAAATGAGACCTTAACACTAGAAATATTATTTGTCAATAAGAAGATTCTTTAGGCTCTAGTGGACATGCTGCAGAGTTACCAAAATGTGAGATTTAAGGCATCCTTATTTGCACCTACATGAAGTTGAGTTTGTGTATAGGGTCCATAGTGTGTAAGTCCATAGTGACAGCAAAGCTTTAGTATGCTGAAATACAAATCTTGTGTTAAAGCAAGAGTAAAGCTGATAGGTGTATCCATCATATGAAAATTTTTTCAGCAAAACTTTTTCATCTCTCCGTGGTTCATTGTCCTTTATTTCCTCAACAATTGTTGTCAAGCCCCAAGCCACACAGGTTTTCTGATAGCACTATTAGCACCAAACAATAGATATCCTCTCTAAGTTCTGAATAAGGAACCTAGTACATTTCTTATGACAAACAGGAATTGCTCATGCTGTTAACAATGATTTTGTTGCTAGGCAATTTCCAGGACTGTAGACAAAGCAAGGAAACAAGAACAACTTAGAACTCTCTGGTTTTGTTGTGCACATTTGGCACAATTCTTTTATGACAAACTATTAATACATGTATAAAATTCCTTGACTATCATAATTGGAAAGTTCTACCCCCCCCAAGTAAACTCAATTATGCATTTAAAACTCAATCTTTTCAGTCTTGTGTCCATCTGTCCCTCCACACATGTTCTGAAAGCCTGTAAGTTTTGGGGTGAGCTTCAGATGCCAATTATTTGGTGGTTCATGGTGATGTTGTATACAATGGATCCATCCCTAGTTTACTGAGTGTGAAAATGACAATCACTTGTCCCTAAGGAGAGTTCTCATATCCAGGGTCTACCAAAAGTGTCCCATATTGTCTATGGTACTGAGTTTCCATGTGGAACTATTTAAATGACTAGCAATCTATTCACCTATATGGTATTCAATACCATTCAACATATCCTAATGCAAAGTTTTGCTGTGTGATCACGGGACACCATCCGAACAAAAACTGACACTGCTCACCTCCAGATTGTGTGAAGGGAATAAACCCACACTGCCATGGGCTTTAATTTGCTTATATGAAAAGGAGATAATAAATTAATCTTGTATAATATCAGCCATGACAGGTAAGTTCTCTGATGTCTAGTTCTCCAGAAGATACAATTGGACCTGCTGTCACTGTGCAGGCCCATGTATGTCTACTCACACTTGGAAAGCCATCAGTCTATTTCTTCACAGGCCTGTTGACATTCTGAGTCTGGAAATGCACATTGAAAGCAACCTGTCATGTATTCTGTGATGTCATCCTAGGAGTCCTATTTCTTTTCCTACACGTGGAGCCAAATTAGGGATCTCTGAATGTGGCAATGAAACTCTAGGCCAAATCAAATATTTGGGATGAATTTGGGTTAATTCCTCTTGTAAGAATGCATATGATACACCTGCTACCACCTGACATGTTGTGATTCATTTGACATAAATCAGTGAAACAAGTGGACACGATCCTGGGCTTTAGTTTTAGTCAAAGTGTCAGTCACCTTAGACATCATTGAAGTCTCTTTTTTATATGTCACAGATGGTATCCTCATAGCCTTCTGTGTACCTGGATGAATTTCCAAATGCTGACCCAAAACATGGATCATGAGACCATATACAAAATTAATTGTTTTTGTATCCATAATAAACTCTCCGTATGTATACAAAACATGCCTTTACAAAGAGCATATAAGTGTATATGAAAAGGGCCTGCCATTACCCTGTGCTTCTGAGTCTGAGACATTCTGGAGGTGGGATCTCTTCTTTTTTTCCCACTGAAACAGTTGGCCTAGCCCTGCTGCCCTCCACTCTCACATTTATCATCACCGATCTATGCCATACAGACAACTTATGGCCAGAATTTATAAAGTGAGCTCCTCACAGTTAGTTGTACAAAGACTGCTGAGAGCACCCTGATGAGAACCCCCCATTTCCTGTTATCAGGGTATTTTCTTACTCTCCTTGATCTTAACTGCTACACCATTGGGAGATATGAAGCACTGGTGAGGTAGGGAATTTCATATTCAGATGTAAACCTGCCCCTAGCTGAGGGATGAAAACCTAAAGTGGAGGACTTGTTGATTGTATTCTCATTTGTAAAAGGGTGTGGAAACATGGGAAGGAAGTGGGAGGGCTTAGGTATTGGTGAGGCATGGGGGGAGTCAGAAAACTGTACTTAAAAACAGTAGAAAAAAATGATAGAAATTCTGTACCTATAGCCATTTGCAGTATAATTTTTCCATGAAAATATGTATGCCTGAAAACAATAGTGAACTGTGAAGCTTATTAAATTTATTCCTAAGCCTTTAGAAAAAGAATAATAATAAATAAGACAATCAAAATAAAAAAGAACATGATTAAGGAACACCTCAAAGTTCATTTTTTAACATTTTTAGTAAAATGTATTGATGTAGCATTAGTATAAAAATTATAAATATTTCAAGTGTATAATTTCAAGTGTATAAGTGTATTTATTATATAAATAAGACATATGTATATTGTCTTGTGCCCACCACACCAAGTGAAGTCACCTAATGCTTCCCATCAAAGTTAAATGTGGTATGAGTTGTTTTTTCAAGTAATGTTATTTTACTTTTTTACTTTCTGAACTTTTTTGTTGTTCAAGTACAGTTCTTATTTTATAAATACTGTATTTTCAGCAATTTAATAACTCCCATGTCCAGGAGGCCAAATTGGTTTGAGTGTTGCACTGAAAGATCGTGAGTTTAACTGGTCAGAACACATACCTATGTTGCAGGTTTGATCTCCACTCAAGTTGCACAGGAAACACAACTGATTAGTGTTTCTCTCTCATAACAATATTTCTCTTCAACTCCCTCTCTCTCTCTCTCTCTTTTTCTTTCTCTCTTTTTAATGAGTTTGATTCCAGGTATTATGATCCCTCCTACTTTGTTCATCTCTCTCAAAATAGCTGCAGCTATTTGGAGTCATTTATGGTTCCATATACATTTCTGAAATGTTTTTTCTATACCTGTGAAATATTTCATTTGTACTTTAATGGAGATTGCATTGATTGTATAAATTGCTTTGGGCAGAATGGACATTTTGATGATGTTAATTCTTCCAATGCATGAATATGGCACATGCTTCCATTTGTTTATGTCTTCCTTAATTTCTTTCTTCAGTATTCTGTAGTTTTCTGAGTACAGGTTTTTTACCTCCTTGGTTAGGTTTATTCCTATGAACTTTATTTTTCTGGATGCTGTATCAAATGGCTGTTTTATCCTGATTTCTGTTTCTGGTATTTCATTGTTGGTGTACAAAAATGCCTTTGATTTCTGAATATTGACTTTGCATCCCACAGTTTTGCCAAATTCATTGATTAAGTCAAGTAGTTTTTTGGTGGAGTTTACAGAATTTTCTATGTATACTATCATGTCATCTGCAAAAATGACAGTTTTACTTCCTCCTTTCCAATCTGGATGCCTTTTATTTCTTTTTTCTTATCTGATTGTTGTGCCTAGGACTTCTAATACTATGTTGAATAAGAGTGGTGAAAGTGGGCATCCTTGTCTTGTTCCTGATCTTAGTGGGGAAGCTCTTAAATATTTGCCCATTGAGTACGATGTTGGCTATAGGACTCTCATATATGGCCTTTATTTTGTTCAGGACTGTTCCCCCTATTTCCACTTTGCAGAGTGTTTTTATCATAAATGGTTTCTGTACATTACCAAAAGTTTTTTCCACATCTATTGATATAATCATATGATTTTTGTCTTTCATTTTATATAATGTATTACATTTATTGATGTGTGGATATTGTACCATCCTTGCATCCCTGGATGAATTCCACTTGATCATTGTGTGCCATTTTTCATTGTATTGCTGGATGAGGTTTGCCAATATTTTGTTGAGAATTTTAGTGTCTGTGTTCATCAGCGATATTGGCCTGAAATTTTCTCTCTTCATTATGTCTTTATCTGCTTTTGGGATTACAATGTTGCTCCTTCATAAAAAGAGTTCAGGAGTCTTCCATCTTCTTCAAATTTTTAGAGTGATCTCTGAAGGGTGGGGGTTAGCTTTTCCTTAAATGCTTTGTAACATTCTCCTGTGAAACCATCTGGTTCAGGGCTTTTGTGTGTTGGAAACCTTTTAATTACTGCTTCAATTGCATCAGTTGTTATTGGTCTGATTGAGATTTCTGCTTCTTCTTCATTCAGTTTTGGAAGATTATGTTTTTGTAGAAAATTGTCCATTTCACCCAAGTTTTCAAATTTCTTGGCATATAGTTCTTTGTAGTAATTTCTTGCAGTCTTTTGTATTTCTGCCATAGCAGTTGTAATCTCTCCTCTTTCATTTCTCATTGTGTTTATTTGGGTCCTCTCTCTTTTTTCTTGATGAGCCTGCTTAAAGTCTTCTCAATTTTGTTTATCTTTTCAAAGAACCAGCTCCTGGATTCATTGATCCTTAGAATTGCGCTTTTCATCTCTATGTCATTAATTCTGCTCTGATCTTGGTTATTTCCTTCCTTCTACTTCCTCTATGCTGTGTTTGTGTTGTTCCTCGAGTTCTTCTAGTCATAGGGTTAGGTTGTTTATTTCAAATGTTTCTATCTCTTTTAGGTAGGCCTGTATCCCTAAAAACATCACTCTCAGGACTACCTTCATTGTGTCCCATAAGTTTTGGATTATTGTCTGTTAATTTTTGTTTCCAGAAACTTTCTGATTTCTTCCCTAATTTCTTTTTTGACCCATTCATTGTTTAATAGCATGCTCCTTAATATGCATGAGTTTGAATGCTTTGGGTTTTTTTCCTTGAGATTGGTTTCTAGTTTCAGTCCCTTGTGGTCACAGAAAATGCTTGATATGATTTCAATTTTTTTGAATTTGTTGAGACCTCTTTTGTATCATATCGTATGGTCTGTCTTTGAAAATGTTCCATGTGCACTTGTAAAGAATGTGTATTTTGCTTCTTTAGGATGAAAGGCTTTATATAAAGCAGTTAACTCCATTTGCTCTAGGGCATCATTTAATTACACAGTATCTTTGTTGATATTTTGTTTGGAGTATCTATCCCTTTTTTGACAGTGGGATGCTGAAGTGCCCTACTATAATTGTCATTTTTCATACCTGTGTACCTCACTCTCTCTCTGTCTCTCACTGTTTTTCTTCCTTTTCTTAAGGCAGTGTCTTTACCGTATTCTGCAGGGTTGGTTAGGTGGAGGTGTATTCTTTTAGACTTCTTTTGTCTGGGAAGCTCCTCATTTGGCCTTCCATTTTAATTGAGAGCCTTACTGGATAAACTAGTCTTGGTTGCAGGCCTTTGGGTTTCATTACTTGGAATATTTCTTGCATTCTCTTTTGGCTTGGAACATTTCCATTGAGAAGTGAGCTGCTAGTCTTATTGGGGCTCCCTCGTATGTTACTTTCTGTTTCTTCCTTGCTGCCTTTATGATTCTCTTTTTATCTTGGAATTTTCCATTTTAATTATGATGTGTCTTGAAGTAGGTCTCTTTGTGTTCTTCTTGATTGGAACTCTCTGTGTTTCCTGGATTTGTGTGACTTTTTCTCTCATTAAATTATGGAAGTTTCCAATCATTACTTTTTCAATGAGGTTTTCTATCCCTTGCTCTTCTTCTTCTTTTTCTAGTATCCCTATTACACAGATGTTATTTGATTCATGTTGTCATGCATTTCTCTTAACCCCTCTTCATTCTTTCTCAGCCCCTTTTCCTTTTTTGTTGTTTGTGTGTGTTTTTTGTAAACTTGTTTTCTGGCTTGCTGCTCCTGTCTTCTGCTTCATGTAGCCTGCTTTTGATTCCTTCTCCTGTGTTCTTCATGTCAGATACTGTATTATTCATTTCCTCTTGGCCCTTGTCAATAGTTTCTATTTCCTCTTTCATGTTGAGATAGTTGGCAGTGATTTCATTGTAGTTTCCCTGTAGTTTGTGGTAGTTCTCTGTAAGGTCATTGAGCTTCCTTGTAACCATTGCTTTGAACTCAGTCTCTGATAGTTGACTTGATTCTGTTCCATTTAGCATTCTTTCTGAGGCTTCCTCCTTTCCTTCCATTTGGAGTGTTTCTTTGTCTTTGCATTTCTTGTGAGACTCCTTTTGTTATCCTCTGCTTCTTAAATTTACCTGTTCTGATTCCCTGGGTTTCTGGTGTGAACTTCTATGGTAGAAAACCTATGAGATTCAGTGGTGAAGTCTTCTTGATCTCCTGAGATCACTTGCCTTTGGCTGTCATTTATGTTAGTTCTGTGTATTTCTTTGTGTTTTGATTGTTGTTGGGTCTTTCTTTGGTGGGTCCTTCCCTACGGCTGATGAACTTAGGGTTTTTCTGTCCACCACATCTTGTATTCTGCTGTGCAAGTGTGGACAGGTTGTGTTGAAGCTGATTCTTCTGTGTGTACAAGGTTTTGAGTCTCCTCTCTCACTCTTTTTCAGTTGTTTCTTCTTGGTAATTTCTCCACCATTTAGTTGTATTTCCAGATCAGTCCTGGGTTGAGGTTAGTGTGGCTTCCACTCTCTCCTTCACCTTCTTCCATTGTTATCTATTGGTGGATTTTTGCTGGTGGGTTGCCTCTTCCAGCAGGTATTTTTGTGTTCACAGCTCCCACCTACACTTTTTTCTGATCAGTTGGAGCAGGAAAGCAAAATGGTTTAAGACATCAGGAGTGTATTTTATGTTTTTTAAAGTACTAACCCATAAAGAAGAGATAGGAGATCCTTTGGATATGTATAGTGTTAACCGTGATATTTCACCTAACTAGCCACTTTTTAGAAAGGGTGGGGAAAAGGTAGACTCTTGTTATGGGTGGAGAAGGAATGTGAGTTGGATCTAGAAAGCAGTGAACTTGTGAGAGGTCAGATGATGAGGTAAAGTGGGAGTAAAGGATACAATGTAAGTGCAGTATGCAAAAGAATAGAGTCAACCACCACAGTAATAAAGTTTCTGAAACAGCAAAGTGAGCCAAGATCCAGGAGGGGTGCTGTTTAGTGTTTACAATTCAATGGAGGAGCACTTATTTACAATGGTAATGGAGCAACAATCATATGACAGAATCTTTGTGATCTGAATAACAAGAATAGGAAGTAAAGGACCTAGAGTAGTGTGCTTTTGGAACACAAGTGAAGAGAAAGTTGGAGAATTAAAATTACACATTGCAATTTGTCAAACAATGCAATTTAACAAATCAAGCAAAGAAGACTAAACAGAAAAAAGAGGAATACAAAAATACAAATAAAATAAAAGATTGAGAATAATGAAGAAATAACCATAATACAAATATACAATAAATTGCAAGTTCTCTGGAGTAGTAAAGCGAAATTTGTCTCCCTGTGTCAGTTATTGGGATGGACCCTCTTTGGGTCTACCTCTCACTTTTTCACAGCTCCAAGTTTTATTCTCACTTTTGGTAATAAAACAAAGGAGGGGAAAAGGAATGAAAAAGGGAAGGATGGAAGGAAGGAAAAAGGAATAAAAAAAGGAAAGGTAGAAGGAATTTTTACAAAAAAAATCTTTTTTTTAATTTTAATTGTTCTTGTGCAGTTTTCTCTCTTCTACTCCTATCCCAGCCCACTGCCCCAGCCCTCCACAGCTCCCTCCCATTTCCACCCACCCCCAGCTTTTGTCCATGTGTCTTTCATACTTGTTGCTCTAAACCCTTCCCCTTTTCCCTTGAAATTCCTATCCCTCTCATCTCTTGTTCCCAATTTCAGTGTGTTTGGTTATATTATGCTTGTTTGTTTGTTCTGTTGATTAGGTTCCTGTTAAAGGTGAGATCATATGGTATTTTCAAAAGAGGCTTCTGCTGGCTTTAAACCAGTGAACCCAGTGCTGCTGGTATTCCTGGCTGCAGCAGGCTGAGGAGGAAAGTGTTTTGCTTTTCTCCCTTCCTGAGCCACACTCTTCCCAGTTTTCCAGCCTCCAGCCCAGTTCCTCAGTTCCCTACCAGTGCCCTTCTGTGCCCAGCCTATACTTTCAGTCCACCAATTGCACTGTCCTTGAGGTGCACCAGTTGGGGGCAACTTGCACGTCTCCTTCTTGCTCTTTGCTGTTCTAGATGCTAGAGACTCTCAGAGTCCCTTTCAGGGTAGTTCAGTGCCCCCACTGAGTTAAGTCTTTCTGGGTATTGCTGACTCCCTGAGCCCTGCAGCTCTCCTCCTAGCGGGCATCTCTGCCTTCCTCTTAGAGAGCCAGTTGGCCTTGCAAGTGCTGGAAGCAGGAACCAGGTGCGAGGTACTTCTGAGGTTTTGGTCAGGTCTGCTCCATTCTTGGGCTGTGGGCCTGAGTGCTGAGCCTCCACTGCTGGGGTGGAAGGGGCAGCCACTGGGCTGTGTGCTTGGGAACATGCAGTCCCGTGGTCTGTGGACATGAGTGGTCAGCCTCTACTGCTGGGCTGGGATGGGCAGCCAGCAGGCTGTGAGATACATTGCACATGTTCCCCAGGCTTCTGATGTGAGCATGGCCAGGAGCCATTAGGGGTGCAGAAGGCCGGGTGGCTGCTGCAGAGAATTCCCCAAACAGCCACTGAGGGCCTCTTTTTCTCATCTTCTTTTTGAAAAATTCCTCCTACTCATGTCTGCCTCTCCAAACAAGTGCATGGCTTCTCACATAGCCTAACTATCCAACCAAATGAGGGACTGAAAGAGTCACGGTCTCTCACTGCCAGCATCCACAGTATCAGTGGGCGCACACCACTCCTCTATGTTTGTCACTTTGTGCTTATTCCTCTCCCCACCCCATGACTTCAAGCATCCAGGTCCCTCCTGGTACTGCTCAAACCCTGTTTGGCAGGAGAGGGAGCCTTTGACCTGGCTCTCTCCCAAGAATCTTGCAGCAAACCCACAGGGCACCAGGTCTGGGGCAGGAGCACCCCTGGTCCCTGAACTAGTCCCAGGGATCTTATTGTCCTGGAACATTCTCCTTACTATCTGATTTTTCAATATCCTCTACAATTTTTGGTCTCCAATCTTCATATATGCTGGGATACTGTTGGCTGTTCACTCTGTTCCTCAGAAGATCAGGTGTTTCACCCATGCGCAGAAGGAAGAGGACTCTGCTCCCATCTAAATTGCTGCCATCTTCACCACAGTCACCTTAATGTTTTAAAATGTTGAAGCAGATATATATTTTTGGTGTAATTGGTACTTAATTATAATGTATGATTCTTTGAACTAATTGATAAATTCTTATTTTTAAGATTTTATTTATTTAATTTTTAGAGAGGAAAGGGAGATAGAAACAGAGGGGAAGAAAATCAATGTGCGTGTGCCTCTTGTACTTCCCCTACTGGGGATCTGGCCCCCAACCCAGGCTTGTGCGCTGACTGGTAATTGAACCAGCAACCCTTTGGTTCACAGGCTGGTACTCAATCCAGTGAGCCACACCAGCCATGGCATACTGAAAAATACTGTTTGCTATTATTCTGTTCAGAATGGTGGCACCTGTGTTTGTTAGGAATGTTTTTCCTTTCCCTTTGTTTGTCTTTCTTTGGTTTTCTTATCAGATTAGTGCTGGCCTCATAATATGGATTTGGAAGTGTTATTCTATGGTTTTTGAAATAATTTGAAGAGAAAATGTACTAATTATCATTTAAATATTTCATATGCTTCACCTGCAAGTCATGTGGTCCTGGTATTTTGAGTTTTGCCTGGAGTCTATAGACATTGTTTGTTTCTAGTTGAGCTTTGGGAGGCTGCATGCTTTTCTGAAAAATCTATTCACTTAGATTGTTAAATATGTTGGTATTTAGTGTAATACCAACATATTTGTATATGTTGTAATATTTTTTAAACCTGTGGCATCAGATGAGATTTTCATTTTCGTTTTTAATTTTATTGATTTTTGGTTCCTCTTTGATGGGTCTTACTATTGAGTTGTCCATTCTATTTATTTTCCAATAAATCAGGCTTCATTTTATCAGTCGATATCTTATATTTTTGTTTTACACATTTGTACTCAGATCTTTATCATAAATTTTCTTCTACTTATGTGTTTGAGTCTTTTACGTGTCTCATTTCTTCAGGCATAAATTTAACATATTTTTGGATTATTTCCCAACTCTTTTTGTAGCCCTATATACCTAAACTCTTTTAACATTTAACTGCTTTACCATACTAAATTTTGTTAGGTGGTTTTTCCAATTGTGTGAGTCTCAAGGTAGATTTAGTTTTCTCTTTCTTGTCCTCTTTGATCTATTAATTCTTTAGAAGCATGTTGTTTTAACAACATCAAATTATTCATACCACCCAAAGCAATTTACACATTCAGTGCAATCTCTGGTAAAATACCAATGACATAATTCACAGATATAGAATAAACATTTCAAAAATTTATTTGGAACCATAAATGACCCTGAAAGTCTGCAGCAATTTTGAGAAAGAAGAACAATGTAGAAGGGATCACAATACCTGGCATCAAACTATTTTACAAAGCCATAGTAATCAAAACACTCTGGTACTGTCATAAGAACAGACATATATCAACGGAATAAAATAGAGAGGCCAGAAATAAGCCCAAGTCTCTATGGTCAATTAATATTCACCAAAGGGGACAGAAACTTAAAATGGAGTAGAAATAACCTCTTCAATTGATGGTGTTGTGATATCTGCACTGCTACAAGCAAAAAATTGAAACTCAATCATCTTACACCATATGCAAAAATAAATTCCATATGGTTAAAAGACTTAAAGAAGTTACAACACCATAAAGGTCCTAGAGAAGACCATAGGCAGGAAAATCTCAGATATTCCACCCAGCAATATTTCCACCAATATGTTCCCTAGAGCCAGGTCCATAAAGGAAAGAATGAACAAATGGGGCTTCATCAGAACAAAATCTTCTGCATGGATAAACAAAGCACCAGCAAAGTGAAAAGGAAACCAACTGTGTTTGAAAACGTATTTGGCAAGAATACCTCAGACAAGGTTTTGATCTCCAAAGTATATTTTCATCTATTTTTTATTTTTTGTTTTTTAATTATTTTATTGTTGTTCAAGCACAGATGTCTACATTTACCTTCCACCACTCCCCAACCCAGCCATCTTTGCCTCCGTCCCAAGATTCCATACCCTTTTGGTTTTGTACGTGTGCCTCTTATTGTTTTTTCCTCATTGCCTTCCCTTAATTCCCCCCCATTATGCCCTGACACCTCCTCCCTGATTAGTATCAGATTCTTCTTCATTTCAATGTCTCCAGTTGTAGTTTGCTTGCTGGGTTTTTTCATTAGGTTCCACATAAATTTTTCATCTTTTTAAAAGCACTTTATTTATTTTGGAAGGATGGGAAGGTAGGCAGAAAAACAGAGAGAAATATTTATTTGCACTCACTGACATTCTCCAAACAGGGCCATGGCCTGCAACTCAGGCATGAGCCCTGACTGGAATGGAACCAGAGATATTTAGGTTCACAAGATGATGTCCAACATGCTGGTGCACACCAATCATGGCACTACTTGTTTTGATCTTTCTCTTAACTTCTGCCTCTCTCAATTAATCTGTGTCTTTCTCTTCTCTATCTTTTTGTAGGGTTGAGAATCTGGAGGCATTTATTCTGTATGGACCAAGGTGCTGCCAAATATTTTATGATGTGGAAGGAAACTAAAAATAAATTATTCCACTTAAAATGTCTATAATTTATGAACATAAAAGCCCCAGTGTGAATGCATGCACTGTGAATGTTGGGGATTAGTTTTCAAAATATTTATATGTGGTGTGGGTTTTGAGATGTTGTAAGCTATGGATGTGGCCTTTGAGATGTATCAAAGGTGTGTCCTTTATGAAATACTTAGTGAAAAGCATTTGATTTGACATATTTTGTCCTGCTCTATATGATAAATATTGCATGGGATTTGTTAGGCTCTAAAGGTTGGAAGCATGCAGAAAGAAGCATTAGGAGGCAGCCCTGCAACTGGAGGAGGCCCTGATACAGGGGTGGCTGTGGGACCTGGGGGCAGCCCTGCGACTGGGGGAAGCCCTGTGACTGAAGCTGACTCTGTGGCCAGAGATAGCCAAGCAACCAGAGGAAGGGGCTTTGTGGAAGACCCAGAGCTCACACATGTGATCCTAGGTGAGAGAAAAAAAGTGGAACTGTAAAAAAAAACAGAGTTGGACCCAAACAGGGAGCATCCCAGCAGCTGAAACAGTGGAAGCTGTGAACATTAGGATACCTGAAGGAGACTGCTTCACTGAATCTCACAGGTATTCTACCACAGAAGTTCACACCATAAACCCAGGGAGCCAGAACAGATCAATTTAAGAAGCTAAGACTAAAAAGAGTCTCACAAACAATGGAGGACAATGAAACAAACCCCAAATGAAAGAAAAGGAGGAAGCCCCAGAAAGAATGCTAAATGAAATCGAGGCAACTCAATTATCAGATAGTGAGTTCAAAGCAACGGTTATCAGGAAGCTCAATGAGTTCACAGTGATTTACCAGAAACTACAGGGAAACTCCATGAACTCACTGCAAACTACATCAACATGAAAAAGGAAATAGAAACTATCAACAAGGGCCAAGAGGAAATGAAGAATACAATTTCTGAACTAAAGAACACAGTAGAAGAAATCAAAAGCAGGACTGATGAAGCAGAAGATTGGATCAGTGAGCTGGAAAACAAAGTAGAAAAAAACACCCAGAAAGAGCAAGAAAGGGAAAAGAGGCTCAGAAAGAATGAAGAGGGATTAAGAGAAATCCAAGACAATATGAAATGTAATGATATCAGTAAAATAGGGATACCAGAAGGAGAGCAAGGGATAGAAAACCTATTTGAAAAAGTAATGATGGAAAATTTCCCTAATTTGATGAGACAAAAAGTCACACAAATCCAGGAAACACAGAGAGTCCCAATCAAGAAGAGGCCCAATTCAAGACACATCATAATTAAAATGACAAAATTCCAAGACAAGGAGAGAATCTTAAAGGCAGCAAAGGAGAAAAAGGAAGTAACATACAAGGGAGCCCTGATAAGGTTAGCAGCTGACTTCTCAATGGAAATACTCCAAGCCAGAAGAGAATGAAATATTCCAAGTAATGAGAGCCAGAGGCCTGCAACCAAGATTACTTTACCCAGCAAGGCTTTCAATCAAGATAGAAGGAAAAATAAGGAGCTTCCCAGAAAAAAAGAACTCTAAAAGAATACACCTCCTCCAAACCAGCACTGCAAGAGATGTTAAAGGGACAGCTTTAAGGAAGGAAGGAAAAGAGAGAGAGAGAGAGGAACACAGTATGAAAATCGCAATAAGTACCTATCAACAATACCCCAAATCTAAATGGATTAAATGCTCCAATCCAAAGACATAGAATAGCTGAAAGGATAAAAAGCATGACCCAACATATGCTGCCTATATGACACTCAGCTCAGCACAAAAGACCTACACAGACTGAAAGTGAAGGACTGGAAACAAATTTTCCAAGCAAACGGACAAAAAAAAAAAAAAAAGCCAGGGTAGCAATACTCATATCATACAATATAGAATTCAAAAAAAAAGGGGGGGCCATAGAAGTAGACTTCAGAATACTAAAGGGAAGAAACCACCAAGAAGACATAAACATTATAAATACACATGTACCCAACATAAGAGTACCCAAATACATGGAGAAAATCTTAGAGGACTTCAAGAAAGATATTGACAGCAACACAATTATAGTGCAGGATTTTAACACCCCACTGTCAAAAATGGACAGATCTTCCAAACAAAATAGCAACAAAGATATTGTGGCATTGAACAACATCCGAGATGAAATGGACTTAACTGATATATATAGAGCCCTTCATCCCAAAGAAACTAAATACACATTCTTTTCAAATGCACATGGAACATTCTCAAAGATAGACCACATGATAGGTCATAAAACTAACCTCATCAAATTCAAGAAAATTGAAATTATACCAAGCATTTTCACCAACCACAAGGGACTGAAACTAGAAACCAACCCCAAGGGGAAAAACACAAAGTCCTCAAAATCATGGAGATTGAGTAGCATGCTATTAAACAATGAATGGGTCAAGAATGAAATTAGGGAGGAAATCAAAAAGTTTCTAGAAACAAATGAAAATGAACTCACAACAACCCAAAACTTATGGGACACACCAAAGGCAGTCCTCAGAGGAAAGTTCATAGTAATACAAGTCAACCTAAAAAAGATGGAAACAATTCAAAGAAACAACTTAACTCTACACCTACAAGAACTCGAGGATCAACTGCAAACACAGCCCAGAGCAAGTAGAAGGAAGGAAATAACCAAGATCAGTGCAGAATTAAATGACATAGAGACTAAAAGCACAATTCTAAGGATCAATGAATCCAGGAGCTGGTTCTTTGAAAAGATAAAGAAAATTACAAGCTGTCTCATCAAGAAAAAAAGAGAGAGGACTCAAATAAACACAATCAGAAATGAAAGAGGAGAGATTACAACTGACACCACAGAAATACAAAGGATTGTAAGAAATTACTATGAAGAACTATATGCCAAGAAATTTGAAAACCTAGATGAAATGGAAAAGTTTCTAGAAAAATATAATCTCCCAAAACTCAATGAAGAAGAAGCAGAAAGCTTGAACAGACCAATAACAGCACATGAAATAGAAGCACTAATCAAAAAACTCCTGACACACAAAAGCCCAGGACCAGATGGTTTCACAGGAGAATTTTACAAAGCATTTAAGGAAGAGCTAACCCTATCCTTCACAGACTATTCCAAAACATTCAAATGATGGAAGACTCCCAAACTCTTTTTATGAAGCCAGCATCATCCTAATCCCCAAACCAGATAAAGACACAACAAAGAAAGAAAACTTCAGGCCAATATTGCTGATGAACATAGACGCTAAAATCCTCAACAAAATATTGGCAAACCGCATCCAACAATGCATTAAAAATATCATACATCATGACCAAGTGGGATTCATCCTAGGGATGCAAGGATGATTCAACATACGCAAATCAGTAAATGTAATACATCACATAAACAAAAGCAAAGACAAAAATCACATGATCATATCAATAGATGCAGAAAAAGCATTTGATAATGTACAGCACCCATTTATGATAAAAACACTCAGCAAAGTCCAAATTGAGGGAGCATTCCTCAACATAATAAAGGCCATATATGAGAGACCTACAGCCAACATCATACTCAATGGGCAAAAACTAAAATTTTTTCCACAAAGATCAGGAACAAGACAAGGTTGTCCACTTTCACCACTTCTATTCAATATAATATTGGATGTATTGGCCACAGCGATTAGACAAGAAAAGGAAATAAAAGGCATCCAAATTGGAAAGGAGGAAACAAAACTATAATTATTTGCAGATGACATGATAGTGTACATAGAAAATACTATAGACTTGCCCAAAAAGCTGCTCAACCTAGTAAATGAATTTGGCCAAACAGCAGGATACAAAGTCAGTATCCAAAAATCAAAGGCATTTCTGTATACCAACAATGAAACAGCAGAAGCAGAAATCAAGAAAAAAAATCCCATTCGATATAGCAAAAAGAAAAATAAAATACCTAGGAATAAACCTAACCAAAGAGGTAAAAGACCTATATGCAGAAAACTACACAACACTGAAGGAAGAAATCAAGGAACACACAAACAAATGGAAACATATACCATGCTCATGGATTGGAAGAATTAACATCATCAAAATGTCCATACTACCTAAAGCAATTTACAGATTCAATGCAATACCTATTAAATTACCAATGGCATATTTCACAGACATAGAACAAATACTTCAAAACTTTATATGGAGCCATAAAAGACCTCAAATAGCTGCTGCAATTTTGAGAAAGAAGAGCAAAGTAGGTGGGATTACAATATGTGACACCAAACTGTATTACAAGGCCACTGTAATCAAAACAGCCTGGTACTAGCACAAAAACAGACACATGGACCAGTGGAATAGAATAGAGAGCCCAGAGGTAAACCCAATTCTCTATGGTCAATTAATATTTGACAAAGGAGGCAGCAACATAAAATGGAGTAAAAGTAGCCTCTTCAACAAGTGGTGTTGGGAGAACTGGACAGCTACGTGCAAAAAAATGAAACTCAAGGACCAACTTACTCCATACACAAAAATAAATTCAAGGTGGATAAAAGATTTAAATATAAGCTGTGAGACCATTAAAGTCCTAGAGGAGAACATAGGCAGGAAAATCTCAGACATTTCACGCAGCAACATTTTTACTGATATGTCCCCTAAAGCAAGGGACATAAAGGAAAGAATAAACAAATGGGATCTCATCAAAATAAAAAGCTTCTGCCTGGCTAAAGAAAAAAGTATTAAAATAAAAAGAGAACCAACTGTATGGGAAAACATATTTGCCAATGATACCCCAGACAAGGGTTTAATCTCCAAAATATATAAAGAACTTACACGACTCCACTCTAAGAAGACAAGCTACCCAATTAAAAAATGGTCAAAATACTTGAACAGACACTTCTCCAAGGAGGACATACAGAAGATCCAGAAACACATGAAAAGATGCTCGATATCGCTAGCTATCAGAGAGATGCAAATTAAAACCACAATGAGATACCACTTCACACCAGTCAGAATGGCCATCATAAACAAAGCAACAAACAACAAGTGTTGGAGAGGTTGTGGAGAAAAGGGGACCTTAGTGCACTGTTGGTAGGATTGCAGACTGGTACAACCGCTACGGAAAGCAATATGGGATTTTCTAAGAAAACTAAAAATGGATCTGCCTTTTGACCCAGCAATCCCACTGCTAGGATTATATCCTAGGAACCCTGAAACACCAATTCAAAAGAACCTATGCACCCCAATGTTCATAACAGCACAATTTACAATAGCCAAGTGTCGGAAGCATACTAGGTGCCCATTCAGTAAATGAATGGATCAAGAAACTATGGTACATTTACACAATGGAATTCTATGTAGCAGAAAGAAAGAAGGAGCTCCTACCCTTTGCAACAGTGTGGATGGAACTGGAAAGCATTATGCTAAGTGAAATAAGCCAGGAGGTGAAATACAAATACCATTTGAACTCACCTTTAACAGGAACCTAATCAAAAGAACAAACAAGTCAGCAAAATATAACCAAAGATACTGATATAGAGAACAGGCTGACAGTGACCAGAGGGGAGAAGGGAGGGAATTTCAGGGGAAAAGGGGAATGGTTTACAGGAACAAGTATGATGGACACATGGACAAAAACTAGGGGGGTGTGGAAATGGGAGGGAGCTGGGAAGGACTGGGGCAGTGGGCTGGGATGGGAGTAAAAGATGGAAAACTGTACAAGAACAACAATTAAAATTAAAAAATATGAATATAAAAATAAAAAATTAGAAATAAAAAATCAGAACTGACAGAAAATTGAACTGTATGGAAGTCAAACAACCACTCATCCAGAGCAGTAACAGGGGTGGTGTAGGTGCTCAATGGAGAGGGTCACAGCAGGAAAAAGCAGTGGCTGGCAGACTTGGGCACAGGGTGGCAATGAGGAGACCCAGTGACGTGTGCAAGGTGACTGGCTGATCCTGGTCACACCTTTGCATGCAGATAAACCAGGAGAAAATGGGGAGCAAGACAGACCATGCAACCCAGGGCCCCAGTGCCAGGAAATAAAGCCTAAAAAACTGATCAAAAACACCTGTGGGGATTCAGGTGCCGGGAGACACTTCCAGCCTCACAGGAGAGTTTGTTGCAGAGACCCACAGGGTCCTACAATGTACACAAGCCCGCCAACCCAGGAATCAGCACCAGAAGGGCCCAGTTTGCTTACGGGAAGTGGCAGAAGGGACTGAAATCCAAGAGAGATCAGAGCAAGCACCATCGTTCCCTCTCTGACCCAACCTGCACATACAGTGTCACAACCCAGCGATATGGGTTACCCTGCCCTGGTGAACACCTAAGGCTCCACCTCTCATACATAACAGGCATGACCAGACCAAAAAAAAGAAAAAAGAAAAGAAATGGCCCAAGCGGAAGAACAGATCAAAGGCCCAGAGCAAATACATCTAAGCAATCGAGAGATAGCCAACCTATCAAATGCACAGTTTAAAGCACCTGGTGATCAGGATGCTCACAGAATTGGCTGATTTTGGTTGCAAATTAGATGAAAAAAATGAAGGCTACAATAAGTGAAATGAAGGAAAACGCACAGGGAACCAATAGAGGTGGGAGGAAAACTCAGACTCAAATCAATGGAGTGGACCAGAAGGAAGAAAGAAACATCCAAACAGAAAAGAAGGAAGAAACAAGAATTCAAAAAAAATGAGGAGAGGCTTAGGAACCTCCAGGACATCTTTAAATGTTCCAACATCCGAATTATAGGGGTACCAGAAGGAGAAGAGGAAGAGCAACAAGTGGAAAACTTATTTGAGAACTTCCCCAATCTGGCAAAGGAAATAGACTTCCAGGAAGTCTAGGAAGCTCAGAGAGTCCCAAAGAAGTTGGACCCAAGGAGGAACACACCAAGGCACATCATAATTACATTAGCCAATATTAAAATGAAGGAGAGATTCTAGAAGCAGCAAGGGATAAGGGGACAGTCACCTACAAAGTTGTTCCCATCAGACTGTCAGCTGATTTCTCAAAAGAGAAATTAAGCTGGAAAGAAGTATTCCAAGTCATGAAAGGCAAGGACCTACATCCAAGATTGCTCTATCCAGCAAAGCTGTCATTTAGAATGGAAGGGCAGATAAAGTGCTTCTCACATAAGGTCAAGTTAAAGGAGTACATCAACACCAAGCCCTTATTATATGAAATGTTAAAGGGACTTACCTAAGAAAAAGACGATCAGAAATATGAACAGTAAAATGACAGCAAACTCAGTTATCAACAACCACACCTAAAACAAAAGCAAACTGAGGAAACAACTAGAGCAGGAACAGAACCACATAAATGGAGATCACATGGAGGGTTAACAACAGGGGAGTGGAAGGAGGAGAGAGGGGGGAAAGGTACAGAGAATAAGTAGCATAGACGGTGGGTAGAAAATAGACAGGGGGAGGCCAAGAATAGTGTGGGAAATGTAGAGGCTAAAGAGCTTATGACTCATGGACATGAACTAAAGTGGGGTATGTGGGTGGGAGGGGGTGTGCAGGGTGGAGGGGAATGAAAGGGGGAATGGGACAACTGTAATAACATAATCAATAAAATATGTTAAGAAAAAGAACAGGATATTTACCTCAGCACTTATGGGCAACTTTTATTTTAGGTGTTTTCGTGAAGACAGGAAGAACCAGACTCTCAGAAGAAATCCTTCCCCAGCTCCCTCTGCGCCTGATCCTGGGAGAGCAGCCCTGAGCCCAGGGGTCCTGTGCACCCCCTGCTACCCAACCCATGCCCTACAGGGGAGGTTACTGTCCTGGCTCACAGGGAATGGACCCCTCAGTGTCTCTAATCTAGAACTAAAGTCTATGTCCTGACTTGAGGATGCTTCCTTAAAGACACTGTGCTTTGACATCTCACTGACATACTGCCCACAAATCCACATTCTCAGATCACAAAGCAGGCGCCCTGAGGACAAGTCCATGGAGGACACTGGACAGGCATATCTCCAGGAACAGTAGCAGCTGTTGATGCAGAAACAGGGGACCCAAGAAAGCAGTCCTGGCTGGTCAGAGTCCTTGTGGTACAGTGACTGGGTTATTTTGCACTTCGCTTCCTAGTGTCCTGAATGTCCCCTGTAGTTCAGCTTTTTTGTCTTTCCAAAGAGATTTTTGTGTCAAGGCTCAAACTGACTAAGTCTCTCACATATTAATAAATGGAGGCAGCCATCTGCAGATGGATAATGTTCTGATCATCCCTTTAGATGGACAATCCACCTTTCAGAGATGCAGAATAATATATCAAGTCAGTTTAGTTTCCTTCTAATAATACCTACGCACTTCAGGCTTTCTTTTTTGGGCCTATAACATGCAGTGTGAGTAAAGTCAGTTAATGTAAATCTGGAACATTTACAGGAGAATCACAGAGACCCTGAGGGACAGAAATACCTGCAAGACACAGCCCAGAGCTGGGCACCTTTCTGCCTAAGAATGAAGCTCAGTATATGGTTCAAGAATGATGCTGCTCCAGCCCCACACCCACACCCACTACCATCCTGTCATCATAATGGTGGGATGAAGCTGAACAAGTAGGACCAGAGAGATGCTCTATGGGGAGCACAGAAGGTGCAGACCCCACACAAAAGAGGGAATACATTCAAGAAGTCACTGGAAGAGACTTCCAGTAAAATGGAGGAGTAGGTAATCATGCTTTGGTGTTACACACAACTACAGCAAAAATTACACCTAGGCTACAAAACAAATATCACCTAGAGTAGTTAGAAAACTGAGCTGTATGGAAGTCTGAAAAACAAGGATTAAAGAAGCCACATTCATCCAAAGAGGTAGGCTGGGCAGAGACATGGAGGCGTGGAGTGGCACAGAGAGGCAGAAGAATGTGTGGTCCCACATTCACATGTGGTGAATAAAAATCAGAAGGGATACCTCAGGAGTGAGGATTCCCAGCCCCAGACCAGAACATCCAGTCCAGGGTTCTGGTGCCAGGAAGATAAGTCCCCATAACTTCTGGCTATAAAAACCAGTGAGCATTGCCCTGGCTGGTGTGGCTCAGCGGATTGAGCGTGGGCCTGCAAACCAAAGAATCGTGGTTTGATTCCCAGTCAGGGCACATGCCTGGGTTGTGGGCCAGTTCCTAGTGGGGACACATGAGAGGCAACCACACATTGATGTTTCTCTCCCTCTCTCCTTCCCTTCACCTCTAAAGATAAAATAAATAAAATCTTAAGAAAAAAACAGTGAGGGTTGGGACAGTGGGAGAAACTGCATGATTCTCAAGAGACCCCTCTTAAATACCCTCAGTGGACTTAGGATTCATGCAGACCCACCCCATCTGGGATTCAGCATCAGGACAACAGCTGAAAGGGCACAAGTGGCATAGAGGAAGAAGTGGAGAATGAAGTGACTGGCAAGGGAGCAAGTACCAGTAGGTAGATTCCTCCTGAGCAATCTCAAGAGCCCAGGCAGTGGCATTGTCCTGTCATTGAGTCCTAACCCACACAAAGCCACAAAGTGTTGAAACAGGTTACCCCACCCTGGGAATTAGCTAAGGCTCTGCCCACACAATTTATAGGTGCCTTTTCTACAATAGACATAATAGGGAGAAGGGGGAGACACATCTTACATACTAACTCAGCAGTGCAAAACCTAGTCCAATAAGACTGCCAGGTGTTCCAAATACCATGCTAACACCTTGAAATTCTGTCTTTTCCACGATCTGGAAAAGAAAACTTTTGAAACTATTTATCCTATAATGGGGTGCATACCGGGGATCCCCTGAAAATAGTAGAGCATATCCCCCACAACCATCGATTCAGGAAAGTGGATGATATGGCATTTAAGATAATTTGCATAACATTGGAAAGTTAATAGCCATGCATTTCCTAAAGGGAAGAAGACTGCTGCTCAGAGTAAAAGGTGTATGTGTGTATAGTGACTTATAACGTAGCCATGGGTGGTGGATGCCCATCCCAGATGGCCCTGTGTCACTAGGGACTCTTGCTCTGACTAAAAATGGCAGCCAAAAGAAAGCAAAAGATACAGGGGAACTGGCCAAAATGGCAGACACTAACACATCATAGGAGGGGCCAAATATGAGGTCACATAGGAAGTTCCAGGCCAAACATTTAAACGAGTGTGGACTGAACAAAAGGGAGTCCACCATGAGGTCTGGTGTGTAAGAGGCTAGAGTCCACCATGAAGAAAGGGTGTAGGAGGGTCTGCCACAAAGAGGTGGTCAGGAGAGAGTGAAAGAGAAGAGACAGAATCCTTGCAGTCCAGAGTAAGAGAGGGGAGAAACCATGAAGTCTAGAGTGAGAGGGGAGATACTTCTGCTTCTCTGAAGGACATGCAGAGAAGCCACTCTCTTGGGATATGTGCCTCCCTGGACTCTACAATGACCCAATGTAACACAGCACATATTTTCCTGAACCACTACATGGAGGCTGAGAACAGTGCACCCCAGGTCCTGAAGGAGAGAGATGCTGCAAGAGGATGGCAACTCTGAAACACACAAGTGCACATTCCAGAGATGATGGAGATCTGTTTGCACAGCTGACTTAATAACAGATAAGGATATGGGGAACTCATGGGCATGGTTTTGGCTTTTAGCCTTTTGGGGAGGAAGGGAAGTGCCCTGAGGGTGGAATCCTGTTAATAGAAACCTGTTTCCTTCAATGCTAATTTTTGGGTCATGTGCCAAGACACCATGTTGCCGAGCCCTTTTGCTGGGTTACAGTCTCAAAGTTTGGAAGGTGGGAGGGTGTCCACAGTGCCCAAAGAAGAAGCCCATAAAACAACTTTGGTTAATTGCTTGCCTCTGGTCACTATTTTATGAGGCAGTCACTAGTGCTTACAGAAAGGGCACATAAATAACTTTGGGTAACTACTTCAATTTTAATTAACTGCCTCTTGTCACATACCTGTTTTACAATGAAATGAACAAATGTGGCCTGGGGCAAGATAATTTGGGCTAATAGCACCCCTCACACACCTACATTTGGGTAGTCATGTAAGACCCCCTGGAATCTGGTACCACCTTTACCCACCAACCAGTGTGTAACTCCCTCAATCCATTCTGCCAACTATAGAAGTCCTCAGGAAAAACGACCAGAGGCCTTTGCTGCCCTTACCTTGCCATGCCCTGAACCTATGCCTTTCAACCCCTACCTTAGCTAGGCCTGTTCTCCTCCATGAGCACTTAGCTTAGCACTAATAAATTCTGCCTGCATGCTAATATACACAGTGATCTGTAATTTTTTACATCATCAGCAAGAAGAACCGAGTTTCTCTCATAACAATATCACAATATGGTCAGTTACTAAAGGTTCTAAGGGTTCTTGGAAATCATCTGTAACTTGCAGGTTGGGGATATACTGAAGTATTTATACATGTTGAATCCAAATTGCTTCTCAGTTTTTTAAAATATTTTTACCATTTTTATGGGTTTTATTGGTCAGAAAAATAAACCTCTCTTTGAAGAAGCAGCATGGATGCTGAGAACTAAATAGCAGCAAAGGTCCAGGCATTGTGCAGAGGTTGGGTAGAAGTGTCCAGGCTGAGAAGATACCTGCCAAAGAAAAGCAGGTAGAAGAGACTTGAGGAGATTGAGTCACTGTGATGAAGCACTGCAGACATAAGAGAATGACTGCTTTTTTGTCATTGCTCATAAAGCACTCTTTAATAACTATTCTGTAATGTCACAGTTCAAATATTTTCTTGGAAAAAATATTCCAAGAAAATTGACAGAAAAAAAAACAGAGTAGCAATACTTATATCACACAAAATAGATTTCAAAACACAGGCCATTAAAAGAGACACAGAAGGACACTTCATAATTCTCAAGGAAAGAACCCATCAAGAAGCAGTAAACAATATGAATATATATGCACCCAATATAGGAATACCCAAATACATAAGGCAAATCTTGGAGGACATCAAGAATGATATAGACAACAACACAGTCATAGTAGAGGATTTTAACACCACACTGTCAACAATGGACAGATATTCCAAAGAAAGAATAAACAATGACACTGCAGCACTGAATGGCACTTCAGATCAAATGGACTTAACTGACACATACAGAACATCTCACCCAAAGTAGTAAAATACATATTCTTTTCAAATGCACGTGGGACAATTTCAAAGATAGACCACATAGTAGTGCACAAAACAAGCATCAACAAATTCAAGAAAACTGAAATCATGTCAAGCATTTTCTACAACCACAAGGGCCTGAAACTAGAAACCAACTTCAAGGAAAATAACTCAAAAGCAGTTAACTCTATGGAGAATTAATAATATGTTATTAAACTGTGAGTCTGTAAACACTGAGATCAAGGAAGAAATCAAAAAGTTTCTGGAAGCAAATGAAAATGAACACACAACAGTCCAACACCTATGGGACACAGTGAAGAGGGAAGTCTTGAAGGGGAAGTTCATAGCAATACAGGCCTGCCAAAAAAAGATAGAAACATTTCAGATAAACAATCTAACCATACACCTAGAAGAACTCAAGGAACAACAATAAAGACAGCCCAGAGCAAGTAGAAGGAAGGAAATAACCAAGATCAGAGCATAATTAAATGACATAGAGACTAAAGGCACAATTCTAAGGATCAATAAATCCAGGAGCTGATTCTTTGAAAAGATAAACAAAATTGACAAGCTTTTAAGAAGACTCAATAAGAAAAAAGAGAAAAGACCCAAATAAATACATCAGAAATGAAAGAGGGGAGATTACAACTGATACCACAGAAATACAAAGGATTGTAAGAAATTACTATGAAGAACTGTATATCAAGAAATTCAAAAACCTTAGTGAAATGGACAAATTTCTAGAAACATATAATCTTCCAAAAATCAATGAAGAAGAAGCAGAAAGCCCAAACAGACCAATAATAGCTGATGAAATTGAAGCAGCAATCAAAAAACTCCCAAAACACAAAAGCCCTGAACTGGGTAGTTTCACAGGAAAATTCTACAAAGCATCTAAGGAAGAGCTACCCCTATCCTTCACAGACTATTCCAAAAACTCCAGGAAGATGGAAGACTCCTAAACTCTTATGAAGCCAACATCATCCTAATCCCAAAACCAGATAAAGATGCAACAAAGAAAGAAAATTTCAGGCTAATATTGCTGATGAACATAGATGCTAAAATCTTCAACAAAATGCTGGCAAACCACATCCAGCAATACATTAAAAAGATCATATACCATGACCAAGTGGACTTTATCTCAGGGTTGCAAGGATCATACAATATTCAAAAATCAATAAATGTAATATATCACATAAACAAAAGCAAAGACAAAAATCATATGATCATATCAATAGATGCAGAAAAAGCATTGGATAAGGTACAGCACCCATTTATGATAGAAACACTCAGCAAAGTGGGGATAGAGGGAGCATTCCTCAACATAATAAAGGCTATATATGAGAGACCTACAACCAACATCACACTCAATGGGCAGGAATTAAAATCTTTCCCAGTAAGATCAGGAACAAGACAAGGTTGTCCACTTTCACCACTTCCATTCAATATAGTATTGAAAGTCCTAGCCACAGCAATCAGACAAGAAAAGGAAATAAAAGGCATCCAAATTGGAAAGGAGGAAACAAAACTATTATTGTTTGCAGATGACATGATAGTGTACATAGAAAGTCCTATAGACACCACTTAAAACTGCTCAACCTTATAAGTGAATTTGGCAAAACAGTGGGATACAAACTCAATACTCAGAAATCAAAGGCATTTTTGTATACCAACAAGGAAATATCAGAAAAAGAAATCAGGAAAACAATCCCATTTGGTATAGCAACAAGAAAAATAAAATACCTAGGAATAAACCTAACCAAGGAGGTAAAATACCTGTACTCAGAAAACTACACAACAATGAAGAAAGAAGTCAAGGAAGTCACAAACAAATGAAAACATATACCGTGTTCATGGATGGGAAGAATTAACATCATCAAAATGTCCAAACCACACAAAGCAATTTATAGATTCAATGCAATACCTATTAAAGTACCCATGACATATTTCACAGATACAGAACAAACACTTCAAAAACTATGTGGAACCAGAAATGACCCCAAATAGCTGCAGCAATTTTGAGAAAGAAGAACAAAGTATGAGGGATCACAATACCTGATATCAAACTGTATTACAAGAACACTGCAATCAAAACAGCCTGATACTGGCATAAAAACAGGCACACGGACCAGTGGAATAAAACAGAGAGCCCAGAAATAAGCCCAAGTCCCTACGGTCAATTAATATTTGACAAAGGGCGCAGGACCATAAAATGGAGCAAAAATAGTCTCTTCAACAAATGGTGTTGGGAGAGCTGGACAGCTACATGCAAAAAAATAAAAATAAACTTGATCACCAAATTAAACCATACACAAATATAAATTCAAGGTGGATAAAAGACTTAAATATGATTCATGACACCATTAAAGTCCTAGAGGAGAACGTAGGCAGGAATATCTCAGATACTCCACATAGCATTATTTTCACTGATGTCCCCTAAAGCAAGGGACATAAAGGAAAGAATAAACAAATTGGTATCTCATCAAAATAAAATGCTTCTGCACAGCTAAAGAAACAGCATTAAAAAGAAGAGAACCAACCTTGTGGGAAAACATATTTGCCATTGAAACCTTAGACAGGGTTTGATATCTAAAATATATAAATAACTCACATGACTCCACTCTAAGAAGACAAGCAACCCAATTAAAAAATGGGCAAAGGACTTGAACAGACACTTCTCCAAGGAGAACATACAGAGGAGCCAGGGACACATGAAAAGATATTCAGCATCACTAGCCATTAGAGAGATGCAAATTAAAACCACATTGAGATACCACTTCATACAATTTCTTTTTTTGTCTCCCCTGTTCTTTTTGTTTGTTTCCATACTTCCTGGTATTTCACTTTGCTAGCTGTCTTTGTAGAGTGAACTTCTATGGTAGGAATTCTGTGGGGTTCAGTGGTGTGATCTCTGATCTTCTATCTGAATGCTCTAGGTTTTCCCTTTCTTCTGTTTGTGTTGGCTATCTTGTTATACTTGGGTTTTTACCTTTTGGTGGTTCCTTTGTTGTTGGTTTTTCTCTTCCAGCAAGTATACTTGTTACAAAGCAACAGAAGGTTTGTTATTGTCCACCGCCTTATGGAAAGATGCCTCTCAAAGCCAGAGATTTGTGAAAAGGAAAGGAAATGTTTATTTAATGCTATACAGAGTTAAAGTAGTGACTTAACATCTTCATTAAAATATCAAAGTCCTTTAGGATACTCACAGATGCCCACAGTGCTTCCTATCTCCCTCTGCCCTAATTCAGGGTACTGTAGTTGCAAGGAAGAGAAGCACACGTCCAGGATCTAGGCTCTTGACACCATCAGTTGTGTTGCCATCCAGGCAGGATCTCTAATTAATCCAAAGCCATGTGGCACCTTCTCATGGCCTACTGGCAGGAGTCCTTTCCCCCTTCTTTCAGGCAGTCTCCCTTGCTGCCAGGCCACACAGCCAAAGGGAGCACTCCAAGGCCGCATGGTCCTTCTTCTACCAAAGCTGTGGGGAAGGGGTCCCCACTCTGGCAAAGCCACATGGCTCTCCCTCTTCACCAAAGCTGCAGGGGTCTGTACTCTGGTGAAGCCACATGGATCTTCTCCCTCTGGCAAAGCTGCAAGAGGGTCTCCACTTGGGCAAAGCCAAGTGGCAATTCTCTGCTAAAGCCACATGGTGATTTTCCCTCATAGGGCTGTGGGGTTCCTGACTCTGGTGAAAGCACGTGGATTCTCTCTCAATGGCTGCTGTGTCTCTGTTTAAATCCCCACACCAAATCTCTTCTGTACCCCCATTTCTGACTCCTCCTGCAATCAGTTACACCTGCCAGCATTCCGTATATTCCAAGTTTATTGGGATGCCATTATGAATCTGGGCAGGTGTGTCCCCATTTTCTGCAGCCAATCTTCTCCAAGCTCCCACGCAGGTGCTGTAACTTGGGGTTCCTCCCCAAGTCACATCTTGGGGGGAGTCCTTTTCATCCCCCTGGCTCAGAGCATGGCCACAGCTATTTAACACATCTAAGTCACCAGCCAAAGGCTATAGATATGTTAAATAACCATGCCATGGATTAGCAGCTCTGCACATCCCTGCTCCATGTGTCCCTTCCCCCAACTCATACCAGTGGGGGAAGGGGTGAGGACAACTTATATGTCCCTCTAATATTTCCTGGACACCCTGAGTTCTGGGCACCATTCCAAATCCCTATTTTGGGGGCCCCCTCCTGGCTGCACCCTGCATCATACTGATGTTTGAAGCTCCCACCTATTCTTGTATGTGATCAGTAGCAGGACGTAGGCAAAATGGATTAAAACAGTGGGAGAGTATTTTATGGGATTTAAAGTAATCCCATGGGCACACAGTGAGTGGAGAAGAAATAGGAGATTCTTTGGGTAAGTATAGCATTAACTGTGATATTTCACCCAACTAGCCACTTTTCATAAAAGGTGAAAGAGAGATAAGACTCTGGTTGGAGGAGAGGAAGATTGTGAGCTGAATCCAGAAAACAGAGTGCTTGTGCAAGGTTAGATGATGAGATAGTGAGGGTAAAGGATAGAAATTAGGCATAGTGTGAGAGAGAATAGAATTAACCACAACAATAATAATGCTCAGGAATAAAGTGAAGTGGGATAATATCAGGAAGGGTTGCTGTGTAGTATATACAATTGTATGGAACAACAATTATTTACAATAGCACTGGTACAACAATAGTATGACAAGAAATATAAGATTTGGATAACCAGAATAGAAAGTACCCTATCAAGATTTGTGTGTTATTGGAACACAAATGAAATGAAAGAAGGAAAATTAAAATACAATAAAGAGAGGATAAGGGAAACCAGTCAAACAATGCAATTAAACAGGGAAATAAAACAAGGAAAACTAAACATAAGGAAGAGAAATTTAAAAAATACTAATAAAATAAAAGTGGTAAAAATAATGAAAAAAATAATCTAATACACATAAACAATAAAATGCCAGCTCTATGGGAGAAGAAAGTGACATTTGTCTCAGTTTCTCAGTTTTGGGGGTTAGCTTGTGCTCTCCCTTTGGATCTGTCTCTGGACCCTCTGTAACTCCAGGTCTTATTGTCTCACTTTGGGGAAGAAAAAAAGGGGGGGAAAGAGAAGAACAAAAAAGAAAGAAAAAATTATAATAAGCTTCCTGCTGACTTTAAAACTGTTCAGCGAGTTCTACTGGTCCTCCTAGATGCCACAGGAAGAGGGGGGCTGGGTTTTGCTTTTCTCCCTTCCTATGGTCTTGAGAAAATGGAGAGCAGCTCTGGGTCACAGTATTCACAGTTTTCCAGCCTCCAGCCCAGGTCCTCTGTGAGCTGCCAGGCTCAAATCAGCCACTCAGCCTCTGGGCACGCAGTGTGAGACAACCTAGGGCTCCTGGTTCCACTCGGCCACTCAGGGTCTGAGTGCACAGTGTAAGACAAGTTGGGCATGCAGTTCCACTCAACCACTCAGCCTGGGGCACGCGGCTCCAATCAGCCTCTGGGTGCACGCTGTGAGAGAAGCTCAGGGGCATTGTTCCACTTAGCCACTCAGTCTGTGGGTGCACACAGCTCAAATCACCCTCTGGTGGGCCAGCTACTGCTGGAGGGTTCCTTACAAAGCAGCTGCCTGCCATTCTTAACAAGTGCATGGTTTTTCACACAGCCCAAATTTCCAACCAGTCTGGAGACCATCAGAGTCAGGGTCCTACACGACCCAACTCCTCCCTTCTCCAGGTGTCACCTGGCACCTCAATTTTTCTGCTGCCAGCATCCACAGTCCCATTGATGTGTGCCCCCTCTGTGTGTCTCCCACTTCATGTCTATTACCCCCAGTGACTTCCAGCGTCCAGGTCCCTCCTGGTGCTAGGCTAGCCTCCCTGCTCTGGTAGGGGAGGGAGCTGGTGTCTAACTCTCCTTCCCACATCCTGCAGTAGGTGCCAGGCCAGAGGCTGCAACAGCCTTGGTCCCACACACATCCCAGGGACCTTACTGTCCCAGCGCCATCTCCTCACTGTCTGTTTTTCAGTGTCCTCTACAATTTTTGACCTCCAAACTTCATATAAGCTGGAATTCCATTGGCTGTTCACTCTGTTCCTCAGAAGATCAGCTAGGTGTTCCAGCTGGGCACAGGAAGAACTGGGCTCTACTCCCACCTACCTTGCCACCATATTCACCTCCAAGATCAGTGGTTTTTAACCAAAAGTCAATTTTTCCCCCAATGGGACATTTGCCACATTGTAGGGAGACCTTTTCAGATTGTCATTAGGGTGGGGTTAGTGGGGGTTTTACTGGCATGCAGAGAATAGAGGTAATGAATGCTAAGGAGCACCTATACTGTAGAGAAAATTACCCCAATACAAAGAATTATCCATAGTACTGAGAATGGGATTAATGAAGAGTCAATTATAATAGAAACAGCATGTGACTTTGAACCCTAGATCTGAAATCATGTCTCTCTTTGGACAGGCAGCTTGGAAGCTGAGAACTAAAAAACAACAACAAAAATTGAACCATCTTTCAAAGACTGGAGAGGAGTTTCCTTGGGTAAAAGACACCTACAAAAGCTCAGAAGCTAAAGAAGACCTGACACCTTAGGAGACTGAACCATACCGTGATAAATCACAGCACACATCTGACAGTCACTGCTTCTTCTTCATTGCCCATTAATCACTCTTCAATAACTGTTTCCTAAACTTACTTAGAATCTATCATATTACTCTTTTAGATTCCAGAATTCACCATCTAACATTTTCCTCTTTGAAAATGTGGACATTTGCAATATGGTAAGTTCCTCAGATAACCTACAAAAGGCACACAATACGTCTGATTTCTAGAACACCATTGCTCCAGGTCCTAAACTCATTTAAAATGCTAAGAATCCTGTTACTATTTCATTTAATTATTAACTTATTCTTATGAGAGAAACTCGGTTCCTCTTGCAGACATTACAGATCAGCAAGTCTGTTAGCAGGGTTTATTAGTGATACATTCTCACGGAAGAGAACAGGCCTTGCTAAGGTGAGAGTGAAAGGCATAGGTTCAGAGCAGGGCAAGGAAGGGCAGCAAAATCATCTGGTCCTTTGTCCTGAGGATTTCTATAGTTGGCAGGATGGGAGGGAGGGAGTTACATACTGATTGATGGGTAAAGGTGGTGCCAGCTTCCAGGGAAGAGGGGTAAACATGACTACCCAAATGTAGATGTATGGGGGAGTCTGATAGTCCAGAGTTCTTATCTTGCTCCAGATTACATTTGTTCATTTTATTGTAAAACAGATACATGACAGGAGGCAGTTAATTAAAGTCAAGGCAGTTACCCCAAGTTTTTTATGGGCTCTCTCTATCAGCACTAGGAGCCCTCTAATAAAACAGATAGTGACCAGAGGCAGGAAACTAACCAATGTTGTCTTAGGGGCCCTTTCTTTGAGGGCTGTGGACCCCTTCCTACCTTCCTTGAAATGAATACACTGTTTCAAAATCTTTCTTTACCAGATAGCGGAAACAATACATAAAATTTCAAGGTGTTAGCCTGGTGTTTCTTGTGAAGTTGGAACACCTGGCAATAATTGGACCAGGCTCAGGAGTGCTTAGGTAGTGGGTGAGACATGTCTCCCTCCTCCTCCCTGCCCTGGTTTACTATCTATTCTACCTAACATTTCCCCCTCAAACATTCAGAACCCAAATCTTTGGGGATTTGGGGTGACAACCATTCTGGCTGCTTCCTGCTATAAAGGGGACATTCAGGGTTCTTTGGGCTCCATCTCCTTGCTAACTATCAGTTGGAGGAGGTGGAGGGAAGTGTCCATCAATCCATCCATGATATGATCCAGAGCATGAGGTCCCAGGAGTCAATATTAGCTGCTGTATCTTAGAAGCAAAAGATTTGACCAGAAGATTAGTAGAGTGGAGGACCTGGGACTTTATCCAATGAGTTAAATCCAACAGGTATAGAGAAATTTCTTTCTGGGGAAGAGGCTGAACATATTTACAGCTTGTAGAAAGAGTGTCAGAAATATGAAAAAGATAATTATATCAAAGTTCACTTATTATCCTAATTATCTGTAACATGTGCTTCTAAGAGGAGTTTGATTTGAGGTCCTTGACAGGTTCGCAAACATAGGTCTCAGGTTGTGGCTCCTGTCAGTACAGCTGATGACCCAGCACAAGGCTTCCAGTGCACTGGATGAGCACAGGATGAGGCACATAAGTTGCTACCAATTCCGTCATTCCTTAGAGTCCTATGAGTCTTTGTCCTGTTTAAAGGCATACTTTCAAAAGTTACCTTTAGAATAAGTCACAGGATGTGACACTTTGCAAATGAATAACAATGTCTGTTAAATGAAAAAATATATATTTTGTTTTATTTTGTTTTTTATTATTTTATTGTTGTTTGATTACAGTTGTCAGTATTCTCCCCACCCCTCCTATCCCAGCTCCCTCCCTTGCTTTCACCCTCCCCCTTGGTTTTGCCCATGTGTCCTTCATAATAGTTCCTGGAAACCCTTCTCCCCACTGTCCCTTCCTCACTCCCCTCTGGCTGTTCTTAGATTATTCTTATTTTCAGTGACTCTGGTTATATTTCATTTTCTTTTTTCTTTTGTTGAGTATGTTCCAGTTAAAGGTGAGATCATATGGTATTTGTCCCCCACCACCTGGCTTATTTCACTTAGCATGATGCTCTCCAATTCCATCCATGCTGTTGCAAAGAGTATAAGCTCCTTTCTTCTGCTGCATAGAATTCCATTGTGTGAATGTACCATAGTTTTCTGATCCACTCATTTCCTGATGAGCACTTAGGGTGCTTCCAGCACTTGGCTCTTGTAAATTCTGCTGCTATGAAATTGGGGTGCATAGGTTCTTTTGGATTGGTGTTTCAGGGCCCTTAGGGTATGATCCCAGTAGTGGAATTGCTGGATTGAAAGGCAGTTCCATTTTTAGTTTTCTGAGGAAATTCCATACTGTTTTCCACAGTGGCTCGACCAGTCTGCATTTCCACAAACAGTGCAGGAGGGTTCCCTTTTCTCCGCATCCTCTCCAACACTTGTTTGTTGATTTGTTTATGTTGGCCATTCTGATGGGCATGAAGTGGTATGTTATTGTGGTTTTAATTTGCATCTCTCTGATGGCTAGTGATGCTGAACATCTTTTCATATGTCTCAGGACCCTCTGTATGTCCTTGTTGGAGAAGAGCCTGTTCAGGTCTTTTGCCAATTTTTTAATTGGGTTTTTTGTCTTCCTGAAGTGGAGTCGTGTGAGTTCTTTATATATTTTGGAGATCAAACCCTTGTCCAAGATATCATGGTCAAATATGTTTTCCCATATGGTTGGCTCTCTTTTCATTTTAATGCTGTTTTCTTTAGCCATGCAGAAGCTTTTCAGTTTGATCAAGTCCCATTTGTTTATTCTTTTCTTTATGTCCTTTGCTTTGAGGACATATCTGTGAAGATGTTGCTGGGTGGAATGTCTGAGATTTTCCTGCCAGCATTTTCCTCTATGACTCTTATGGTGTTATGACTTATATTTAAGTCTTTTATCCACCTTGAATTTATTTTTGTGTATGGTGTAAGTTGGTGATCAAGTTTCTTTTTTTTTTTTGCATGTAGCTGTCCAGCTTTCCCAACACCATTTGTTGTAGAGGCTAATTTTGCTCCATTTTATGCTGGTGCCCCCTTTGTCAAATATTAATTGACTGTAGAGACTTGTGTTTATTTCTGGGCTCTCTGATCTGTTCCACTGGTCCATGTGCCTGTTTTTATGCCAGTACCAGGCTGTTTTGATTACAGTGTTCTTGTAATACAGTTTGATATCAGTTATTGTGATCCCTCATACTTTGTTCTTCTTTCTCAAAATTGGTGCTGCTGTTTGGGGTCGTTTATGATTCCATATGAATTTTTGAAGTGTTTGTTCTATGTCTGTGAAATATGCCATTGGTACTTTAATAGGTATTGCATTGAATCTATAAATTGCTTTGGGTAGTTTGGACATTTTGATGATGTTAATTCTTTGGATCCATGAACACGGTATATGTTTCCATTTGTTTGTGTCTTCCTTGATTTCTATCTTCAGTGTTGTGTAGTTTTCTGAGTACAGGTCTTTCACCTCCTTGGTTAGGTTTATTCCTAAGTATTTTATTTTTTTCATTGCTATATCAATTGGGATTTTTTTTCCTGATTTCTGTTTCTGAGGTTTCATTGTTGGTATGCAAAAATGCCCTTGATTTCTGAGTATTGACTTTGTATTCAGCTGTTTTGCCAAATTCATTTATTAGGTTGAACAGTTTTTAGGTGGAGTCTATAGGATTTTCTATGTACACTGTCATATCATCTGCAAACAATGACAGCTTTGTTTCTTCCTTTCCAATTTGAATGTCTTTTATCTCCTTTCCTTGTCTGATTGCTGTGGCTAGGACTTCCAATCCTACATTGTATAGGAGTGGTGAAAGTCAGCATCCTTGTCTTGTTCCTGAATTTAGCAGGAAAGCTCTAAGTTTTTGTCCATTGAGTATGATATTGGCTGTAAGTCTCTCATATATGGCCTTTATTATGTTGAGGAATGCTCCCTCTATTCCCACTTTGCAGAGTGTTTCTGTCATAAATGGGTGCTATACCTTATCCAATGCTTTTTCTGCATCTATTAACATGATCATGTGAGTTTTGACTTTTGTTTTGTTTATGTAGTGTATGATGTTTATTGATTTGTGAATATTGTACAATCCTTGCATCCCTGAGATGAATTGCACATGGTCATGGTGTATGATCTTTTTAATGTATTGCTGGATGCAGTTTGCCAGCATTTTCTTGAGGATTTTAGCATATATGTTCATCAGGGATATTGGCCTGAAGTTTTCTTTCTTTGTTATGTCTTTATCTGGTTTTGGGATTAGAATGATGCTGGCTACATAAAGAGAGTTTGAAAGTCTTCCGTCTTCTTGAATTTTTGAAATAATCTGTGGAGTGTGGGGATTAGCTGTCCCTTTATGCTTTGTAAAATTCTCCTGTGAAACTATGTGGTCCAGAGCTTTTGTGTGTCAGAAGCCTTTTAATTATTGTTTCAATTTCATCAGGTATTATTTGTCTGTTCAGGCTTTCTGCTTTTTCTTTACTGAGTTTTGGTAGATTATATTTTTCTAGGAATTTGTCAATTTCATCTAGGTTTTCAGATTTCTTGGCATACAGTTCTTCATAGTAATTCCTCACAATCCTTTGTATTTCTCTGGTATCAGTTGTAATCTCTCCTCTTTCATTTCTGATTATGTATATTTGGGTCCTCTTTCTTTTTTTCTTGATGATCCTACTTAAAAGCTTGACAATTTTGTTTATCTTTTCAAAGAATCAGCTCCTAGATTTACTGATTGGTAGAATTGTGCTTTTAGTCTCTGTGTCATTTAACTCTGCTCTGATTTTGATTATTCCCTTCCTTCTACTTGCTCTGGGCTGTCTTTGTGGTTGTTCCTTGAGTTCCTGTAGGTATAGGGTTAGGTTGTTTATTTAAAATTTTTCTAACTTTTTTATGTAGGCCTGTATCACTATGAACTTCCCTCTCAGGACTGCCTTTGCTGTGTCCCATATGTTCTAGGTTATTATGAGTCTATTTTCATTTGTTTCCATAAACTTTTTGATTTCTTCCCTAATCTCATTTTGACTCATTCATTGTTTAATAGCATACTACTCAATTGCCATGATTTAGAGTATTTTGGGTTCTTTTCCTTGAAGTTGGTTTCTAGTTTCAATTCCTTGTGGTTGTAGAAAATGCTTTATATGATTTCAATTTTCTTGAATTTGTTGAGGCTTGTTTTGTGTCCTATCATGTGGTTTATCTTTGAAAATGTTATATGTGCATTTGAAAAGAATGTGTATTTTGTTTCTTTGGGATGAAAGGCTCTGTATGTATCAGTTAACTGCATTTGTTGTAAGCCATTGTTCATTGCTGGATTATCTTTGTTGATATTTTGTTTGGAAGATCTGTCCATTTTTGACAGTGGGGTGGTAAAATCTCCTACTATAATTGTGTTGCTGTCAATATGTTTCTTGAAGTCCTCCAAGATTTTCTTTATGTATTTGGGTGTTCCTCTGTTAGTTGCATATGTATTTACTATGTTTATGTCTTCTTGATAGATTTTTCCCTTGAATATTATAGAGTGACATTCTGGGTCTATTTTTATGGTCCTTTTTTTGAAGTCAATTTTGTCTGATATGAGCATTGCTACTCCAGCTTTTTTTTTTTTTTTCAGACTATTTGTTTCCAGTCCTTTACTTTCAGTCTGTGTAGGTCTTTTATTCTGAGATGGGTCTCCAATAGGTAGCATAAGTGTGGGTCATGTTTTCTTATCCATTCTGCAATTCTGTGTCTTTTGATGGGGCATTTAATCCATTTACATTTAAGGTTTTTGTTGATAGGTACTTATTCATTGCCATTTTTTCATACCTCTGTTACTCTCTCTTTCACTGTTTTTCTTCCTATTCTTAAAGCAAACCTGTTAGTATCTCCTGTAGAGCTGGTTTGGAGGAGGTATATTCTTTGAGGCTTCTTTTGTCTGGGAAGCTCCCTATTTGGCCTTCCATTTTAATTGATAGCTTTGCTGGATAAAGTAGTCTTGGTTGCAGGCCTCTGGCTTTCATTTCTTGGAATATTTCTTGCCATTCCATTTGGGCCTGGAGTATTTCCATTGAGATGTCAGCTGCTAGCCTTATCTAGGCTCCCTTGTATGTTTTTGTTGCCTTCAAGATTCTCTCTTTGTCTTGGAATTTTGCCATTTTAATTATGATGTGTCTTGAAGTGGGTCTCTTTGGGTTCCTCTTGATTGGGACTCTCTGTGTTTCCTGGATTTGTGTGACTTTTTCTCTCATCAAATTAGGGAAATTTCCCATCACTACTTTTTCAATGAGTTTTCTATCCTTTGCTCTTCTTCTTCTCCTCATGGTATCCCTGTTATATGGATACTACTGTGTTTCACATTGTCCTGCATTTCCCTTAATCCCTTTTCGTTCTTTCTGAGCCTCTTTTCCTTGTCTTGCTCATTTGGGTGTTTTTTTTCTACCTTATCCTCCAGCTCACTGATCCTACCCTCTGCTTCATCTAGCCTGCTTTTGATTCCTTCTACTGTGTTTTTCAGTTCAGAAATTGTATTCTTCATTTCCTCTTGTCCCTTCTTGATAGTTTCTATTTCCTTCTTCATGTTTCATGTTGACATAGTTTGCAGTGAGTTAATCGTAGCTTCCCTGCAGTTTCTGGTAATTCACCTTAAGCTCATTGAGCTTCCTGATAACCATTGCTTTGAACTCAATATCTGATAGTTGAGTTGCTTTTATTTCATTTAGCATTCTTTCTGAGACTTCCTCCTTTCCTTTCATTTGGGGAGTGTTTCTTTGTCTTCCCATTGTTTGTGAGACTCTTCTTGTTAGCCTCAGCTTCTTAAATTGATCTATTCTGGCTCCCTGGGTTTCTGGTGTGAACTTCCAAGGTAGAATACATGTGAGATTCAGTGGTGCAATGTCCCTGATCTCCTGAGCTCACTGGTCTTGGGCTGTCATTTAAGTTGGCTCTGTGTTCATCTTTGGGTTTTGGTTGTTGTTGGGTCTTTCTTTGGTGGGTCCTTCCCTCCAGCTGGTTAAATGAGGGTCCCTCTGTCCACCACCTCTTGTATTTTGTTGTGCTGTTGAGGGCAGGTTGTGTTGAAGCTGGTTCTTCCTTGTATACAAGGTTTTGAGGATTCTCTCTTGCTCTTGTTCAGTTGTTTGTTTTGGGTAATTTCTCCACTATTTAGTTGTATTTCAAGATAGGTCTTATATTGAGGTTAGTGTGGCTTCCACTCCCTCCTTCACCTTCTTCTGTTGTTATCTGTTGATGGTTCCTTCATTGTTGGGTTTCCGTTTCTAGCAGGCATCCTGGTGTTCACAGTTTCCACCTACTCTTTTTTGTGATCTGTTGGAGGGGGAAGGCAAAATGGTTTAAGACAGCAAGAGAGTATTATATGTTATTTACAGTAGCAGCCAGTAGAGAAGAGATAGGAGATCCTTTGGCTATGTATAGTGTTAACCATGATATTCCACCCAACTAGTCACTTTTTAGAAAGGATGGAAAGAAGGTAAGACTCTTGTTGGGGAGGGAAGGATTTTGAATTGGATCTAAAAAGCATAGAGCTTATGGGAGGTCAGATTCTGAGGTAAGGTGAGAGTAAAGGATAGTAAATAGGTGTAGTGTGTGAGAGAATAGAGTTAACCACAGTAGTAATCAAGTTCAGGAAACCGTGAAGTGGGCTAAGATCTGGGAAGGGTGCTGTGTAGTATTTACAATTGTACAGAACAGCTATTATTTACAATAATAATGGAGCAACAATCATATGACAAAATCTATGTGATCTGGATAACCAGAATAGAAAGTATAGGACCTAGAGTAGTGAGCTAATGGAATGCAAGTGAAATGAAAGACAGTAAATTAACAATACACTATGGAAGAGGGAACAAGGGAAACAAGTCAAACAATACAATTTAACCAGCCAAGTGAAGAAGACTAAACAGAAAGAAGAGGAATACAAAAATACTATTAAAATAAAAGATGTAAGAATAATAAAAAATAATAATACAAATATGCAATAACTTGCAACTTCTCTGTAGTAGCAAAGTGAAATTTGCCTCACTGTCTCACCTGTTAAGATGTCCCCTCTTTGGGTCCAATGCTGGTCTTTTCACAGTTCCAGGGTTTTTTTGTCTCACTTGTAGGAATTAAATAAATAAATAAATAAAATTTAAAAAAAGAAGGAAGGAAGGAGAGATAAAATTGGAAAGAAAGGAAGAAGGAATAAAACCAGAAATAAGGTAAGAGAGGAAACAGGAGTTAAAAGATTAAAAAATAATAAAAATTTAAAAAATAAAGAATTACTTTTTTAAAAAAGGCTCTTGCTGGCTTCAAACTGGTCAAACTGATTTTGCTGGTCTTCCTAGCTGCAGCAGGCTGAGGGGTGATTGGTTTCGCTTTTCTCCCTTCCTGATCAGCACTCAGTGAGCCTTCAGCCCAGTTCCCCAGCAGCCTCTAGTCCCGCAGGTTCCACAGGTTCTGGAGCACCTGTGCCTGTCTCTGGGACTTTGGGTGTGAGCACCAGGCCTTCCTTAGAGTGCACTCTCCCTGGGACTGCAGGCTTGCACACTTGGCCAGGCCACCTCTGGTCCCTCAGGCGTGCACACTTCCCAGGGCTATGGGAGTGTGCACAGGGCCTTCTGTGCTACCTTGGGAGTGCCATGCAGCTGGGTGGGGAGGAGGCCATAGTGGCTGCTGCAGGAGAATTCCCCAAACATCTGCCTAGTATCTCTTTTTTTCACTTTTTCTTTTTGAGAAATTCCTCCTGCTCAAGCCTGCCTCTCCATACAGAGACCTAGCCTCTCACACAGACCAATTCTCCAACCAGACATGGGACTATCCCAGTCAGGGCCCATCACAGCCCAATTCTCAACTCTCCCCAACTGGTATCCACAGCCTCCATGGGTGCTCACAGCCCCTGTGTGTTTGCCACTTAGCCCTTATCTCCCTCTCTGCAACTTCAAGCAACCAGGTCTCTCCCAGTGCTGCTCAAACCTTATTTGGCAGGGGAGGGAGCAGTTGACCCAGCTCTCTCTCCCAAGAACCCTGTGGGTGGGTGCTGGGCCTGGGGCTGCAGTTGCCCTGGTCCCTGTGCTGGTCCCAGGGACCTTATTGTCCTGATGCACTCTCCTTGCCATCTAGTTTTTCAATGCCCTCTACAATTTTTGGTCTCCTATCTTCATATATGATGGGGTGCTGTTGGCTGTTTGCTCTGTTCCTCCATAGATCAGCTAGGTTTTTCACCCATGTGTAGGGGGAAGTAGAATCCATTCCCACCTACCTCACTGCCATCTTCAGTCTCCTAAATGAAAAAAATATATATTTAAAATGATATAGTTATAGAATAGAATGTAATGCAATTAACAAAGGAATTTGCTTTTTTGTAACAATTTTTGAATTAATTAATTTGTTTCCCAATGTCTAATTGTACCTGGGGTTTCTGTTGGGAAATAACAATTGGTTTTGGAAAATCAAAGGGAACCTTTGGCTTTTTCATTTGTCATTAAAATTATCACTTTGTTTTACTATCTAGCTATGTCCTTTTCTTTTCCTATTTCCTTTTTCCCCATTTCTATTTCCCTTCTTGAGTTCCCTATTCCAAATGTCCTTCCTTCTTACAATATGTATATCTCTTTCCTTTATACTTTCTCACTGTTTTACTTCCTCCATTCCTTCTGGTTTTGCTCCTTTCCTCTACACAATCATCCTTCAACTTGCACAGACCCTGTTTGAATTACACATGCCCTCTTATCCATTCAAAAATAAGCATCTGCAGAATAATTTACTTTCAGTCCTTGTCCTTTAAAATTGCATTTCCATGTCTTATGTCTTCTATTATTAAAACCATATAATTCTTCAAACTTAATTTGAACTTTTAAGCCATAGACACCTTACTTTCCAATGGTAAACAAAACATAAGCAACCAGCATCTGTTAGGCTGACTTACTTAATTTTATTCATTTTTAGAGAGAAAGGAAGGAAGGGACAAAGAGAAGGAGAGAAACATCAATGTGCAAGAGATACATTGATTGGTTGCCTCTCTCATGCTTCCATAAGAGGACCTGGACCACAACCCAGGTATGAGGCCTGACTGGGAATCGAACTAGCAACCTTTGGGTTCACAGGCTGGCACTCAATTGATTGAGCCACACAAACCAGGGCTAAGCTAACTTTTGTGAATGCATTTCAAGACCTTTAGAAACATAGATTCCTCTACTGGCAAACATGACACACTTTTCACTTTAATTAAAGGAGGTCTCTTCTAAGTATAGGGGATCAAGTACTCAGGGACTTATGAATGAGTGAAGTAATACTTGCCCTGGTGGCAACTTAAAGAAAGGGTGAAGCTTTAGGTGGTGTGCTTTCCAGCTACTCCTAGAATAGTGTAGGATTGTGAGGAGAGGGGTCCAGAGAAAGAAGTAAGGACAGAGTAGGTGGCCCTAGTATTTAACAAGAAGGTTATTGTCCTACTTGTCACATCCAAATGTACCCTAGGCCACAGTCCAGTACTGGTAACCTCTTGAGGCGGGGCTGACTGTGGTGCGCAGCCTCAGTCCTGAATTTCCACCTGAAAGGCAGTTGTGGTCTCAGGTCCGGACACCCTTCAGCTCTGGGGTCAGAGAGCTACCCAATGGCCTATAGTCTTGCATTTGAAGCAGGGCATTTGAGGAGGCTTGTTACAATTAGGAAACTCTTTTTGCCCAATTCCCCATCTCTCAGCATACACAACACTTAATGCCTTTTGAATCAGGCTTTACAGGGCCTACATGATGTGACTGTGAATGTCCTTCAGCATGGCTAAAATTGGTGTGCAGGGCCTCCTTCCATTTCTCCTTCTCCTGAGCCCTGGCCAACCTCTCCCAGTTGTGGGGCAAGGGTGTGGATGGGAAGATGACTATGGAATTTCCATTAGGTGACATTGTGGTAGGGGTGAGCTTACATTTGTAGCACAGGTCCCCTTTGCCCCTTAAATTAAAGAATGTCTGTATATAGGGAATTTTTGACCACCTGCATAGGTGTTTCAAAAGAGATTAAGCTAGAGTATGGTAGTGTGCTAGTGGGTTTGATTCCCTACCAGAAAAGGGAAAGACATGCTGGGGTAAGGCTAGACTGCCCACCAGGAGGATATAGGGAGAGGCTAGACTGCCCCACCCCTTTTCTTTCCAGGGTTTATCCTTGTAGAGGCAAAAGCTACAGACCCATTGAATCCAGTCTGCCTACACTGAATTGACTAATTCAGTAGCAATGAGCAAAGGACCAGAGGGGCACATAGAAGTTTGTTTCCATATTTTTAGGATGATTTTTGTATCTGTTCTAGGCAAATGGTGCAAGATAACAGCTGAAGGATTTTCTCATCTGTTAGCAGGTCAGCTTTGAGAAAAGCTGCCATAAGTGAGTTCAAAGGGGCTCATTTGAAATTTCCCTGTAGGTGCAGCTCTTATTTTCATGAGATTTATGGATAACGTAGACTCCCAGGACTTTGAGGTTTCTTGGCATAACTTGGCTAGAGTCCTTTTCAGAGTTTGATCAGCTATTTTCAGTTTACCTGGGGATTGATATTTGTATGATGTTTAAATTTTGAGTCAGCTGTTGTGTAATTCTGGCTATAAAAGAGGGTCCATTGTCACTTTGTAAGTTTTTGGTAGTCTAAACCCAGGTAAGGTTTCTTTTAGTAAGTACTTGGCTACTTCAGTGACCTTTTTCTGTTCTGGTAGGAAAGGCTTCAACCCATTCAGTGAACATGTCTACAAATATTAGTAAGTCCAGCTTTTGTGTGAAGTCAGTTTGTACATCCTCCACAGGTATGTGTTCTGGTGTCGTACTGGTTAGAAGAGGGGAAGAGGGAAGGTGACTCTGGGGATTACAGTAGTTTTAGACTAAACCAGATGTCCTTCCCTAATGAGGGAGTGAGGCACCTTTGAACTATGAGAAAGACATGGTTAAAAGTGTTGGACCCAGGGCTATGTCCCAGATGTGCTCATCTGTGCCCTAGAAGCTGCTCACTGCAATGTGAAGGCCTGCCAGGTTCCGTGACACCTTTTCACCCAACTCACCTATGCATGCCTTAGGCAACCCTCCTGTCTTGGCTCCCCACTCTTTCCAGGGCAAGTTCTGAACTAACAATATGCTTAGAGGGCGGGCCTATGTAAGTCACCACACCCAGGAGAAGTGGGGTGCATACCAAAGATTTATTTTGCATGTAAAAGAAACCTCTGAAGAGGACCAGAGCAAAAGGAGCCCAGGTCTGATGGCAGAAAGCTTGGGTATGGAAAGACCACAGAGATGCTGAAGGAGCCAGATGTCACCCCTAGGAAGAGCTGAAGAGGCAGTTTATGGAGGGATCCCTGGCACTGGCCTAGGGGCTGGGGCTGAAGGACCTTGGAGACTCAACTCCAGGTGCAGCATTTGCAGGAAGAGCTGAACACCAAACTCTTCGGGAAGCTTTGTTGGAACAGCCACCCTCCTGCACAGCTGTAGTAGCTGGACTGGTCCAGAGGGTTGGGGCAGAGCCCATCAGTTTTGCCCTGGCAAAAAGTATCTTGTCCAAGGCTAAGGCCATGCTCAGCTTCAGAGGGCTGGCTTCATGTAGGAACCTCAGGCTGTGAGCATCCTAAAGACATATGTGGAAGGCCTGGGAAAACAGTTAAGATTCAGCTAAAGCTCCCTAAAGAGATCCCAAACCCATAGGCCACACACACAGTAAGCAACCATAGGCAGGCAGCAGGCCCACACCCCACAAGCAAAGAACAGCCCAACAGCCACTCCTATGACCACAGCACAGCTCAACAGAAAGTGCTGAGGCTGTAGGTGTAATGGGCAGTCAGTGGTCATCTGCCATCACTACCATCTGCTAGTGAAGGCCTCTAGAGGTCCTACACTCCAGGATGAGTGTGGGCTTGATTCTTGAGAAGAAAGAGAATCAAGCTACTGCTCCCGGCTGAGAGCCCCTTGGGAGAAGCCCTGGCTACCAGCTCCCTGGCCAGGCATTGCTATAGGCAGAAAGAGGAAGAAGAGCATAGAAAGAGAATCATTTCAATAGTTTCCTCAGCTTTGGTGGCTGCATGAAATTTGGGAAATCATAGCCTTGTGGTAAGGCTATTTCATCAGAAGGAGCCAGGACCTGCAGTTCAGGAAGGGGTTTTACACTCTACACCCTGAATTCTGGCCCTCAGCCCCTTACTCACTTAGCTCCATCCGCAGTGTCTGAGGGGGTATGGACCCTGGACACAGAAGGAGCCAGTAAAGTCACCCATGTCCAGTGCCCAAACCATGGCCCCACACAGTCCCTTCTCCTTCAGATAGCTGACTGATATGAAGAATGAGATGGGGATGGAGGAGCCCAGAGAGCCTGGTCCGGCCAGCTCCAAAGCCCAGCTTCCTCATCTAGACAGGTTCCCTTTTTCTCCAGCACCCCCAGTCCATACATGGTCAAGCCCTGGGCTAGGAGCCTGGACAGCTGAGTCCTCATCCCTGCTGGACATGAGTGGTTCTGGAATGTCCCTGTCCTGAACAAACAACAGCCTGGAGTGGGGCAAGGAGCAGATGGATGTGGGGACTCCCTTAGGTTGGAGGTATTGACATCTTGGCCTTTCCTGTGCTGCAGAGCTGTGTTTGTACATACTGTCTGCTGGTGTCTATGAGTTCAGTTACCAGAGGGAAGACTAAGTTTCCCCAGTGATCTGATTCAGTTCGTGCCTTCATGATCTCGCTTTCACCAAAGGCCCTGTCTGCTCCAACAGGTCCCTGAGGCTTCCTGAGGGTAAGGCTGTGTTCCCTCAAAGAGGGCTTCCCTGTCCCCCAACACTGCTGGGGCACCACGGCCACCCCTGGAGTAAGGCATGGGTGGAGGATGGACTGTTCTGGCACCATTACAGGCCGCAGTCTCCCTGTCCAGCTGCCTCCCCTTCTACACTGGTCCCGCTGCAGGCTTCCAGGTGTGCGGGCCTACATCCTCCCCTTCCCTCTCCTGCAGGGTTCAGATTCTCAGGGACCAGGTCCCCAGCCAGGATCACACTCCTTCCTCAGTTCCCCCAAAGCAGCCCTTCTACACCTCTGCAAGGACCTGCCCTTGTCTGCCCTGCAGAGTAACTGACAGGAGATGCAGGTGGACATGCCCATCCAGCTGCTAGAGGTAACATCTCACCTGGAGAGACACATGGAACTGATAACACACTAGAGTTCTGCGCCATCAAAACTGAGCAGCAGCTGAGGTTCTATAAATAAATCAAAGGCCTAACATTTGAAGATGCAGGAAATTCACCATTGTCAGTGAACGGAATAAAGTGATCTTCCTCCCTGTAGCTATTTCTTCCAAGAGCACTACTCAATGTCAAACAATATTTTTTGTCATTGTGTCTTTTCTTAATAGATGCTAAAGTTACAAAATGCTGTCCCATAGTGACCTGTGAAATACTGCAATATTTTTTAAAAGGTTCCACCTTGAAGAGGTTCTGAGCGCTGTTGTTTGTTGTTATAAGAGGCCTCAGCCCCCAGACCCCCCCTCCCAGCAGGGCCTCACCTTGTTTTTGAAGCTCTCCACACCATCAAAACCCACCCACTGGTCCCTGTGGAAGGCATAGGGCAACTTCTGGTCCTGGATTCTGCGCTCAGCAGCCCCTACCCAGGAGCACACCTGTGGGAACAGAGGGCAGAGCTGGGGAAAGAGGGGGCACAACAGACTAGAGATTGGAAAATTCCTATCTGAGGGAGCCTCAGGAACCTAGGAAGTTCCAGACCAAGTGACCTGAAACCCTGCAGTCAATGAGGCACATGGACTTAAAGATAAACCTGAGGTGACAGGCATGGCATGGGATGCACCTGGCCAGGATTGTTGTGCCTGGCATCATCACTCAGAAATTCAGGATTCACATGGCTATGGGTGTCCTACCTCATAGTAAGTCAGCAACCTTGCCTCTCTGGTGAAGGTGCCAGGGGCTCCAGGCCCTGTAGCTGGGGCCTCCACTCCAGTGTCTGATGTGGATGCCAGGGTGAAGGATCATCCATAGGTGGGCATGATAAATACCAGTTTGTTGGCCAGGGTCCCCTTCTGCAGCCACTGCTGCACGGCATAGTCCTGGTGGTAAGAGAAGGGAGCAGGGTTGATTTTCTTTGCTTTCAGCCTTCAGTCACCAATGCTGGGAGCTCTGGAGGAGCATCATTGTCCTTGCCTAGTGTTCCAGACCTGCCACATTTGTGGATTTTGTCTCAGTGAGACTCACTGCCTGGCGCTGTGGACTGCAGCCTGAGCTTTAGAGTCTGGCAGCTGTTCCCTGAGCAAACAGTTACTGACAGCCCACCACACACCAGGCACTGTCTCAGATGCTTGGGATGCTTCTGTGAGTCACATAGCTGGAGTTCCCTACCTCACCCAGCAACTTACTAATATTGCTGAGCCTCGGGCTTCCTGACTATAAAGTGGAAACAATAACAATACTTCCAAGGGCATTGTGAGGATTAAAGGATGTAATGCATGTGTGAGGTCTGACACAATACAAAAAAGAGCAGCTATGATCATTCTCAGTTTTCACTCTATTTATATTTATTTCTTTTTGCTGGTCTACATGATTCATCTTTTATCAGACTGGAGCTTTCTGAGGGGAGAGGTCACCCCCTCTGCTAAGTTCTGTGTCACTTTTGTGCACATCTGGAAAAGTTGCCTCTCTGGCCAGACACACCACTGGCACGCAGTATGGAGCGTAGAAGGGCTCTCTGCAGAGGATAGAAGCCTCCCGAATGGCATGCTTCCATAGTACAGGGCCCAGAGCACTACCCACAGGGCTCCAACCCCTCACCTCCCAGCAGAGAAAGGATGCTTGAGTGACCCCACTGGGCCAGTTTCTCTGGGACCACCCTCTTCCACGTCAGTGGGGGCTGAGCTCCATGTGACATGTGGACTTTGACTCAAGTGACCAGTGATGCTGTGAACAGGACCCAGAAACCCCAGATGTTCACCATTGATCACAGAGGTGTGGACTCCACCGAGTGGAAGGCAATGTAAGGTGGGTTGTTGTTGTTCTTGACTTTTAAACCTAGACAGGGCTTGTGAGAAGCATCTGCCCTGCTCAGTGAAGGAAAGGTGGGCAAGAAACTCCAACCCAGCCTAGTCTAACACCAAGTCTACCCTTTCTTGGGGCAGGGGTAGCTGTGGGTGAGGACACTCTTACTTCTGAAAGCACTATCCAGAAAGTTCATCAGTGATTAGGAGCCAAAGCTCACCCACACTCCTGAAATGTGTGTGTGTGTGTGTGTGTGTGTGTGTGTGTGTGTGTATGTGAAGGAAGCAGAAGGCATTTTGGCTAGAAACTAAGCACTCAGAGAGCCTCCCAACTAACTGTTGGCTTGCCTGAGGTCTTTCCATTAGTTTTCTGGGTCTGGTATCAACCAAGATGCTGCACAGAGTATTGGTCTCCCCTCAGCTGTGGCACAAAATAGGAAAACCAACCCAATAAGCAAACAAGCACCCTGAGAAACAAAGCACCCCAGCTTCTCTGTGCCCCACTGGGCTGTCCTGCCTTTCTTCCATGAGGTTCCCCAGGGCTCAAAAGAGGCCACCTGATGGCTGTGGAAGTGGGCCCCTGCCTCCTTCCTCTGGCTACTTACCACATTGAGTTCAGTTGCGGCCCTGCTCTCTCCTTGCCTTTTGTAGAGGGTGCAGTGATGTCCTGTGGTCCTCTCCCAAGAGCCATGGAGCCATAAGGCTGATGAAATCTAGGCTCCTGCAGGAGACATGGAAAGTGTGAAAGGCCGGTGAGCAGGGTGGGGCCCCCTCCTTTCTTTCCCCTATACAGTGTGACCCCAGGAAAGGCCATCATGGTGAGAGACTGGGGTACAGCCTCACATCTGCTCTAAAAGGTGATGCAGACAGTGCTCCTCAGTCAGCCGACCTGCTTCTGAGGCCATTCGCATTTAAACAGTGAGGGTAGCAATTCACATCTATAGCATCTGCCCACCTAGTTGTCTCCTCAGCACCCTAAGGATCAGTTCCTTGTGAGACAAAGGGGTTTAACTCTGTCCTCTCTGGGGCATTTTACCTTAAGACTGAGTTCCCAAGGAAAAGGGCAAAGAGGAAAGACGGAGTCTGGAGGGGTGAAGCAGGTGAGCGATGCTTCCTGGATGTGCTGGCGATGGCAGAGCTTCCCGAACCCTTCCCTGGAGGGGACCCTGCTCAAGTCCTAGGGAGCCCAGCCTGCCTTTGGCCCTGCCTACTCCAGTGAACACAGGGGCCACACTGCCTGCCTGAGACTCACTGAGCAATTTTATCCACCTCATATCCAGCATCTATATACTGCCGCCGGGTCGGGACAGCTGCACTCAAGAGAAGGCATTCCCTCCCTGAGATCTGGGCTTCCTGCTGGAATGCATTGGCCAGATCCTGCAGAAGCAGCTCAGAGTGAATGCAGAGGCCTGGATCAAGCTGGCCTCTGGAAGCACCAAGCAAGTTTCACCCTCAGGAGCCTGAAGACTCACCTGGGCTGGTCTGTGCTATGCAAAGACACAAAGCTGCTGCCCCTAGAGGAAGAACAATGCCCCTAAGGGAAGAGCAACACCCCCATGTCTTGTGGGGCACAGATCTGGAGGCTTGGGAACCCCTTCCCCACCCAGCAAAACCTGCACCAGGTCAGTGAAGTGCCGCTTGTCCAAGGGAGGGCTCCCCCAGCTTCCCAGATACTCCCAGTTAAGGTCAAGGCCATCAAAGTCATATTTGCACAGAAACATGATGGCTGAGGTGACCAAGGTCTGACAGCTGTGGACTGTGGCCACCACGTCTGTGAACCTGTAGGGTGATAACAGGAAGGACTGGCCACCCACTCCTCAGAGGCAAGAAGCTACTCAGGATATTGGCACTGGACTAGTGGGCAACTTCAGGGCTTCTGGGGAATTTGATGGTGAGAGATGGGCCTGGCAAAGGGAATGAGACAATCTGGGAGTGTGTCCTGACATCACCTGGGGCACGTGGACTTGCTGGGAGTACCAAATCGTCCCTCATGGAGGCTTACAAACAGTGCAATCATGTTCTCAGATAAAGAGGTGAGGAGCCGAGCCATCAGGGCCTGGCTGCTGCAGTTCCCCAATGGAGTGGCCAGGCACATCCTCTGACTCCCAGCAGCTCTGTCACTGTCACTCATGCAATGCTCCCTGGGAGCTCATGTTGCCCCAGGGATATCCCCCACACCCCCCTTCCTCACTATCCCTTTAACAAGTCCCCGGGCTTTTTTCCAGATTAATATAATTTTAATTTTGTTACTTTATTAACTTAAAGCAATTAAAAACTACAGTTCTTAAATGGGGGCCATGTGCTTGGATGCCCCAGGCTAAGAACCCCAGTTGGGCATGAGCAATGTTTGGGAAGATGATTCATGAATTTCATCAGATTATCTAAGCCAAAAACATTTTAGAAGGACTGGTTCAGAAGTTTGGGACCCATATACTCTAGGAAAAGTCTAGTTCTAAATAGCCCATTCCATTATCTCCATAAATTATCAAAAATGTCCTAGAAATGCCAATATTTTTTTGCAATCATGCTCAATGTCACAGACTACCTTTGACTTCGTAAATGGAACAAAAATTCTCAAAGAAGATCCCTGTTTCTGAGCTCAGAAAATGCAGACACTGTATGTCACCCGGGATCCTCCTTTGATCCATTTCATGAAGGAAGATATTGAGGCCCCCAAAAGGGTCAGAATCTTGGCACTGTGAGCAAGACTGACTTTAAAAGCCCTTGGAACAAGACCACTTTGCTGCCTTCCCAACAAGACACCCAGAACTCAGAAGAAGAGTCAGTCCCCAGAATACCGTCCCCCCTCCCATGCCCCCCACCCTGGCCACACCTCAGCCTGGCCTGATTCCCTGACCAGAGTGGCCTCATAGGTGCTCATGGTCCACTCACTTTTGAGTGCCGAAGTTCCAGCCCCCGATGGACAGCAGCATCTTCAGTTTGGGATTCTTGGACAAGATAAGGGAAGGGTCAGAGCTGATCCAGGCTGTTTCCAGGGCTCACCTCGCTGACCAGGGCAGCACGGAGCAGGTGGGAGCCCTGGCAGGGTTGCTGGGGTGGGATGGGTGCATGTGAGCCCCTGTGCACAGAGCCTTTGCTGAGAAAGCTCTAGGCTGAGAAAGAGAAGACACATCCTGTCTTTGAGAACCTGCTAGTTGGCTGAGGAGACAGATACACTAGGAATTCAGGAAACAGGAGATTTGGACAGAGACAGACAGATTTAGGAGGAAGGGCATTCATTCCCAGCAGATGGAAATCATTTCACAGTCCAGATCCCACTCAGACCTAAACTGGAGGGCCCTACAGAGTACCTACCCACCCTCCCCTCTCCCACATAAGCATGGCCCAGAGACATGGTGTAACTTGCCCAAAACCACGCAGCAGGTCTGCAGCCAGACTGCATGCTGGGAAAGTATCGGCTCTGAGAGGAGGTACCAGCCTTCCCCAGCCCAGCACCCCCTCCCCCAGCAGCTCACATCTGCTTCAGGCCATTGAACTCCCGGTAGAGCTGCTGATCATCCCACTCGATGGAGCTGAGCTGGTGGCTGTTCATGCCTGCAGAGGCATAGAGAAGGTGGGTGTAGAGGTGGGGGTCTACGTCCTTGGGCATGAAGCAAGCAGCCCCTAGTCTGTACTGGGCCCATTTGGTGAAGTAACAGACCAGTTTCTCTGCAGAGCCTGGCCAGGTGGGGACAAGAAAACAAATGCCAGTCAGGAGAGCTCCCTGGGGACTGGAACCACAGTGCCACAGTGCCAGAGAAAGCCCAACAGGCAGGGAGACAGAACTTTCAAAACACAGCTTGGACCATTTCAGAACATTAATTAAAATGCAGATTCACAGAGTAGCAAAGAGGAAGCTTGGGCTTATGTTTCTGTAGTCTTGCTTTAAAGAGTTTTGCGTTTACCTGTTGTCTCTCGCAGAGAATTTGTTTATTAATCACTGATAAGGCTCTAAGGAATAGCTTATTCTAGGTAGGAAAAGGCAGCTTGTTTCTGTCATCCCCCATAGTGTGTGGGAGGATGTTCTGACATGGGCCTCTGTTCCAGGGACTGGTCCTGCAGGGATGACCCCACCGAGGTCAATACCATGCTGGTTGGCCAGAGCACGAAAGCAAGAGTGTTGGTCTTCATTCTCGGCCCTGCGTGCTGATCTCTTTTCAGCCCTGCATGCTAAGCCTTGGCTTAGGGGTCACCATCTAAAAATGACTCTTCCATCCTCAATTCCACCATGGTAGCATTTTTGGAAGTCACCATGTTATGCAAGGAATTTGGTAGAATGATGAGTTTGTACTGTAGGACATTTGTAACCAGTGTCTACACCCTGGGACCTCCCTTTGCCCTGCCAGGGTCTCTCCTGCCCCCTTCTGCCCCTATGTGACCCCTGAGAGAGCAGGAGAGTGAGGCTCTGTGAGAACCCAGAGCACAAGAGGCTGACTGAGCCTCCCCTGGGAATACAGAAGTCTGCAGCAGGAGCCAGAATGAAAGGTCACCCAACAGTGGTGTCTAGTTTACAGAGCTGTAGGAGGAGGATTGGCAAGCTTTCCAAAGCAAAAGGAGGGAGGGAGGAAATTAACCTAGACAGCACATCCCTGGGACCACCTAGGAAGGGGTGAGACAGCACCTCCTGCCATAATTGTATCAAATCTTGCCCATTTATTCATCTCCTCCAGAGGCAGTAAGCTTGGTGGTTAGGAGTGAGGACTCTGAAACATCAATGATGGGTTGAAATCCTAGCTCAGCAACTTACTCTGGTTGCTCAGGGTAACTCAGCTCCCTCTTCTGTACATGGGAAAAACCATGGCTCCTCACAGCAGTTTTGTAAATGAAAAGTTAATATATGTAACCACTCAGAGCAGGGCTTGGAAACATCTATCTGACCTCACACCCAAAAGTAGCTTGCGCTAGAGCTTTTGAGGAAATCCCCAGCCTCTATCTTCCCATGTGTGTTATTTCTATGGCCCCTGACCAATCCCTCCTCTGAGACCCAGATAGGAAATGTGTGCCCAGTTCCAGAACCCAGCCTCACAAGGAAGGTCTGATGGGCAGGCACCCTTGGGCTATGAAGCACAGGGAGTAGAAGGTGGTGGGCAGAGAACACAGAAATCCAGTTGCTACAGATGCCCCCAAGAACTCTGCTCTGCCCAGCATAAGGGGAACCCCCAGTCTCTCCCAAGTCCCACATGCAGTCAGTTCAGGGGACACTGGAGTGACTGTTCTCCTTGCTGACCTGCGAGGCTGGAAGATGGGGTTGGACAAGACAGGCTTCTGACCCCCATACATTAGAGTATGCTGGGAAAGGATACATACACTAACACTTGGAAACACAGATACATTCTGTAAATGTGTGTCAGTGCTCTGACCCTGGGAAATACCTGAAAGAGGCTGGAGTTGACCTGGCCCCATGGATGTGAAGGATTTCGACTGCTGGGCAAGGAGGCAAGAACCTTCCCAGAGGAAGTAATAGCAGGGCTATTAAGGGACTGAGGACACTTGTGGGGCAATGAGCTTTGAAAGAATCCCCAATGAAAACTGGGAGAGAGGGGATGTCACAGCAGATCCCATGGAAGGGGCTGAGCAAATGCAGAACCTCCAAAAAGGTGTCGCTTACCCCATGGGATCATCAGCAGAGCCCTCAGACCTGCAACAGCACCAGAGAGAAGCAGAGGTTAAGGCAAGGTCCCAGTTTCCTGGCCCCAGAGGTCTTGGTAGCACAGGAGGTAGAGGTAGGCAGAGCAGTGGTTTCCTGCCAGTACAGCTTCCTCTGCTCAGAGGAACCCAGGAGGGCACTGTGACCATGCATCCCCCAGCCTGATGGCAGGGCCCAGGGCTTGTCCCATGGGTGACGGCAGTTTTCCTAGGCTGGCTGCCCCCTTAGAGCATCAGTAGGGGACAGGAGTCTAGGAATATTCTAGAAAAACCACTGGCTTGTGAGACATTCAGAGAAGAATCTCTTTGGGAACAAGAAGAAAACCTGTCTGGGGCTGGAAAGAGCTGTTTCAGAAGGGCTAGATGGGAGAATGCATCTCCAGATAAGGTCTGCATGCCTCTGCTCAGAGCCGCTGCTTTTCCCCCATGCCCCACAGAGGAAAGCTGAGGAGTGAGTCCTTAGAGACCTGGCTCTCAGTAGGACTTGCTACAGAAGACTTGTTTCACCTTTCCAGTGCCCTTAACCTAATAAAACGTGCATGGAAACTTGCAAGAACACTCAGGGTCATGGCCCAGGGTTCCTTCTGGCAGGATGGTTAGCAGCAGCAACCTCTTGAATGAAGGCTTAGGAACACAGGACACAAAACTACTCAATGCAGGCATGCCCACTGACTCTAGCTTCCAGAACAGAAGGACAAGTCATTTTCAGCCTGTTGAGAAAAACCTTTCCTTGTGCCACAAATAGTCATGGGCTGAGAGATCCCAAGGGGAACCCCACAAGAATGCAGATTAATGGACTACAAGCCAGGAGGCACAGGGAGAAATGAATCTCACTCTCTGGTTGTCTCAAAGGCTCTGCTTCACACATCCACTTCTTCTGGTTCCTGACAGTGCCCACTCACCTGTCCAGGCCAGGAACAACACCATGGTGTTGCCTTTGGAACACACTCAGCCTGGTGACCAGCTCTGCAGACCCTGCCCTCCTTTTATCAGCTGAGGGTCTCACCAGCCTGCCCCTGAAAAGGGAGGGGCAGAGGGAAGACATGGGCTGGGATGTTGTGTGGCACTGCAGGAATTGGGCAAATCTGACATCAGGCCTCAAGCAATTCTTGGCTCCTAACAATCACAAGTTATAAACTGGGTGCTCAGTGTTGCCAAACGGGGAGGCAGAGCAAAGGAAGCAGGAAGTGTTTCCAAACCTCCCACTGGACAAGCATGATTCTGATCTCCTTTGTGTGGGCTGATGAGGACCATGAGAGGCTGCAAATGTCATGGGATTTGGGAAAAGAGAAGGGATTCACCAGTTAAAGGAGCTGGTGCCAGACCTGCCTCCTTACTTTTCCATGACCCTCGCTGGAACTCAGTGCCTTCTCTGTAAAACCATGGGCTTGTAAGTGTAACATATATTTCATGGTATATATTTTTCATGATAGTAATATTTTCATTACTATGAACTTGAGAATATATGTTTATCTCCATTGATTGAGAGAAACACATCATGATAAATAATAGCTATTAGCTTAGTAATAGTTGTGAATGCCTGTGTTTCTATGAGGAATTATAGGGACCTGTGTCGGTGTCCTGGGACTGCTATAACCAGCTACCATGAACTGGGAGGTTTAAACCAAGGGATTTTTTTTCTCTCCCAGTTCTGGAGTCTGAAGTCAAGGTGTTGGCAGGGTGGCACCTTCTCCAGGGAAGATGCTTCATGTGTCCTCAGCTGCTGGTGCTCCTGGGCTGTGGCAGCAGCATTCAGACCTCTGTCTCCTTTGTCACATGGCCTTTCCCCTGAGTTCCTGTGTGTCTGTTCCTTTTCCACCACTTATAAAGACACTCATCATTGGATCCAAGGCTCACCCTAATCCATGATAATTTCATTTTGAGATTCTCTCCTTAATTACATCTACAAAGACCCTTATTCCAAATAAGTCATATTTTGATGTTCTGGGTAAAGATACTCGTTCTTTGGAGGGGACACCATTCAACCCATTTGGACATAACTGGGCATGTATTACTTGTTCTATCTGCAGACAATGTCTGGTGCCTGTGTGGACTCTAGTGTCTCAAGCAAAACTCCGCACCTTCTAGAGGATCCAGTCCTTGGTTCTTAGCTTTAATGTGAATGGCCTGGATGACTGAGTGAAAATGTCCTGTGACAGCAGGTTCCTAAGTCAAGTTTCCTGGGTTTGAACCCCAACTCTGGATTTACTACATGTGTAACCTCCAGCAAGTTGCCTCATTTCTTGGAGTTCATTTCTTCACCTAGAGAAAGAAACCCTAACAAACTCTCAGGAAGGATCCATGTTGGCTGCTATCATTCCTGGCTGTGCCTGGCCCTGACTCTGGAAGCAAAGATGAAGAGGCTTTGAAGGGTGGCTTCTCCAGAGACACTGGATGCCTCCTTATATGCACTGGCCTGGCAGCCTTGGAATTTCCTGACTCAGCTGCATGTCACCAAGAGGGCCTTGAATGGTAGTACCAGGGTTCTGAGTTGCCCCCAGTCACCCAGGGACCCCAGTGTGCCCAGCAGCCCCACAAAGAGCATCATGACCTTGGGTCATTTAAGCTGTTTCTTTTCCCCTTCCATTATTATTATTTTTTATTATTATTTAAAATTTTGTCCCAGGCCATTTTTTTTAAAGGAAATTTAATAGAAACCTAATAAGTGAAACAAGATCTGGTGAAAATATTGTGAGGGTGAGATACTCTAAATCTTGTCCCTTTGATTATAAGATTAACACCTCACAGGCTCCTAAGGGGTACCATGGAGCACCCCACTGATGAAGGCCTGGTCTTCAGACAAGTACTACTGCAAAAGCAAATGTATGCCCTCTTTCCTAAAAGCCAATGGTGCACATTATCAACTTGGAAATGGTAGTGAAATATCCCTTAAAATAATGAATAAAACTATGTGAAAGTCTTTTACCACCATTGCTTAACATTGTTTTTAAAATTATGGCTATTATACTAAGAAAAAGAAAAAAACACATGAGTGGTTCAATTGCTAACAATTCTAGATGTTTGTATATCTAGAAATGTTTAGGTAGGTTTTCTAGATTGTAGAAAAAATAAATCACAAATAATAACAGAGTTTGGTAAGATGGCTGGATTTAAGTAGATACACAAAAATTAATAGCTCTTCTCTATATTAGCAATAACCAATTTGAAATAGAAATAGGGCAAATAAATGTCAAAAGCTGTAAAATACTTAGGATTAAATTTAACAATAAAATCTTCAAAATCTGGGCACCTTCAGAAGGACCAGAATCCTAGGAAGGGTGGAGATGGGGCTCTCGGCTGATACGGCCTTCAGCCATGCTCAAACCTGCATCCGGGAGTCCTCACTACCCTCCACAGACAAAGGGTACATTAAGTCCTCTCTGGCCGTGCAGGTTGTGGCTTTGCCTGTCCAAATGTCAGCTTGTCTCTGATCCTGGTGGACCATATGGCAGTGGTAGCTGCTTCTCTCACCAATAACAGCTTTAAGGGGGAGGCATTTGGCATGCTTCAGACCAGGTCTGAGAAGGGGGTATTGGGTCTCCCTAATGTGGGCAGAGACTGGTACCACAGCCCATCCTCCAAGCCAAGACTCTCCTCGACCTGCCTTCTTCAGATGCTGATTTTCCATAGAAAGCCCTTTCTTCCTCTCTTCTTCTCTCCATCATTTATTTATATACATAATTATTGATGTACAATAATGTTCATTGTATTCATTGCATCATTTTTTTTTAAATGACACAAACCTAAGACAGGCTTATGTGTTGCCTTTTGGAGCCTGGAATGCTATACCTCCTCAAAAAAAATAAATAAATAAACAGTTCCTCAATATATTATTAAAAGAAAAAAAAGCATGGTTTGTCTGTTACATAAGGCAGATTGCATGCAGGCATTTATCTCCACTCTCTTCTGCGGTCCCCTGAAATTGCACTTGTAGGATAAATGGAGGCAGTCCAGATCCCTCACCCTGATGTCTGGGTAGCTAAGATAAGTAGTGTTCCTATAGCCTTGAGACAAGGTCCAATAAACTGTATTCCTATAACTTCCACACCCTTCAATGGGCTCACATAGGCAGAACCACGCCATGCTATACAATGTTTTGGCACCCTACCGGCTTTGCATACATTTAGTAGATAAGGGACTTGGGGGCTTCTCGCTGCGCCACACACAGTTTGCAGCAAGCATGGATCACCCCACCCTGGAATAAAGGCATGTCTGGCACCCCAACAGCTCCACACATTTTCTCTGTCTGCCTGAATCCTGAGTACCTGCCTGGCCTTGACAGGCTGCAAGACAATCAGAGCACTTGGCAGGACTCACTGCAGTATGGTATGAATATGGAGGAGCCTTCAGGACCCCCAGAGGGGGACCTGGACAGGTGGCTGGTCACCAGGATGTGGTACCGGGTGGCGAGTGTCCTGGCATCATGGGCCTCACCCCAGGAGTGGCCCAATATTAGTGGCACTCCTGACACAATAGAGAAGGCCCTCCAGGTGGTTAGGGAGGCCCTAGAAAAGCCCAGCACCTATGCAACTGAAAGGGGGGCCATAGCCTATGTGTTTCTTTCACTTTGTGAGCTGAGACAGAAACTGTGCTTCACAATGCCACAAAATTATGTGAACTCCAAGGGAGAAGAGAAGCCCTGGAAGCCAAAAGCAGCACCCTGGAGGAAGACCTCTGAGTCCTGGAGCAGCTACAATCCCCCTCCCCAGCTATAGTAGATGACTGAGAAGCAGAGGATGACAACGATAAGGAACCAAGTATCCAGAAGGCCGGCCCATGGTGTTAGAGAAAATGAAGTCCCAGCAGCCCCTGGCATCCAGGGGAGATCTGGCTGGTCCCACCCAGATGATGGAAAATGCCACCTACTACCCTCACACCCAAGGTGAACTAGTTGACCTCATGAATAAGTTTTACCAACAATCCAGGGAGCCCTTAGCAGTGTGGCTCTTACTTCTGTGGGATTTAGAGGTGGGTAACATCATGCACACTAATAATGAGATGGAAAATTTAGCTTCCATCACAACTCATCCCTCTCTGTGCCAATGACTGTAGAATACCAGGTGGCATGTCAGGGGCAAGGCTCACACTGGTTGTTGTAGTGGGTCATGGCAGCTGTTCGTACAGTCTGGGCAAATGCAGAAGATGTGCCAGACACTGTGAGCAAATGGCAATCCTTTGCGGAATTAGTGGAGATCCTATGGTGTGGGAGACCCTTCTGCGTGGTGTGGGCCCAGCTCCCACTTGAAGATGCACAGGACCCATGCCCACAGATAGGTTCTCTCATGGGAAATCAGGTTTGCAATATACCTAAGCCTCTTTGAGTCTTGCTTTTGATAGCAAGTGCTTATTGTAACTTCCTAAAATCCATGCTAAACCTTGCAAGGACCAGTTTAACTGGTTCAACCACTTTTCTCTTTTCATTTGCTAATATCCTTCTTCTGTGATGTGATTAGCAGCATTGGCTCCTTTGCTGTTTGTAAAAGGTAACCACCTTTAGTGAACCTGTGCATAGTAAATGAGGACCATCATGTAAGGAGACCAGAAACAAAACAAAGGCCTGTCATGGTGGAGGCCACAGCTTTTGCTCCTTTTGAGAGAAAAGCCACGCTGTCCTTTTTCCTCCACCGGACTCGGTAGTCCATGTGAAAGTTTTATTTCATCCATAATGACATGGACACTGGTGGCCGGTGTCTGCATCACTATGGGAGTTGGGTATGCGTCAGGCTATGTTCAATGGCCCAGGGTCCTGATGATGAATGTTTTACAGCAAGGATGTGGAATCCCTCATGGTGATCCTAGCCCCATATGTCAACTGGTTCATTAATGATGTCACCACAATAGTGGCCAGTCTCAGGGAGATGGAGTCTCACCACCACCAAAAAACCAGTTCAGGCAGTAACTCAAAGTCCCTCTGTTTCTCAGTCAAACAGCACCCCTATGCAGGTGACTAGAACACAGATGTGGTCAGATCTTTTAGGGCTGGAGTAGATTGAACTAAAATTGATAAGAAACTGAATACTTACCTGTTAGAGCTCTGGAAGCAGCTACAAATTGACCAACATTTCCTGCAGCCCAAGAAGAAGAAGGCAGCACAGAAGGCTGGGGACAGGAACCAAGAGACCCATCCAGTCTGACTGGATGATCAACTGGCAGTGTCAAGCTCCTAAGAAGAGGAAGGAGATAGCTTTTGTATATTTGCATAAGGGGTCCGTCTACAATGGGTAGGTGGGGACTGGAGGAACCCATCTAGAGGGGACAGGTGGAGACAGAAGACCACAACTCAAATTGGCTATTCATTTGTTCCCTGCAAGTGTCCGGTAGGGCCTGGCTCTCATAGATACAGATATGTACCCTCCTACACAGAAACCCTGAGAAGTCTCCAGGGCCTGAGTTCTCCATTGATGGTTATGGGGATCATAGTGTAAGGATGAAGTGTGTGCAGCTCTCTCTGGGTATTGGGCATTTTCCTCCCCCATGAGTATATTGTTAATGCATCCCCTAGTCCTGACTATATTCTGGGTATTGATGTGCTCCAGGGGCTTTAGCTATACACAACTGCAGGAGAGTTTTGCCTGCAGGCACAAGTGGTAAAAACCATTCTGCAGGGACATGTTCAGCATCCCCCCCCCATGTAGGTGCCACCCTCACTTCGGGTAGTGGTGGTGAAACAATATTGGTTGCCCAGGGGATGTGAGGAAATTATGGCAACTGTAGGGGAGTTGGAAAAGGTGGGGATAATTAGAGCTGCTAACAGTCCCTTTAACTCTCCATGTGGCCTGTGAGGAAGACTGATAGCACTTGGAGAATTACAGTTGATTACTGGGAACTCAATAAGGTCATTCCTATACTACACGCAGTGGTCCCCTCTGTGGTGGACTTGATGGGCCAGTTAACTAATGACCTGGGAATGTACCACCTTGTAGCTGACCTAGCAAATGTCTCCATTGATATTGTTCCGGAGAGTCAAGATCAGTTTGCCTTCACGTGGGAAGGCTGGCAGGGGACCTTTACAGTGCTCCCTCAATGGTATTTGCACAGCCCAAATATCTGTCACAGGCTTGTGGCAGAGGACCTGACTAAGTGGCCATGGCTTCCATTGCATGGATGACATCTTGCTAACCAGTGATTCTCTTGCAGAATTAGAGAAAGTAGTAACTCAAGTGCTGCCACACCTGAAGTCCTGTGGCTGGGCAGTCAACAAAGCCAAGCTGCAAGGGCCTGGACCATCTGTTAAATTCTCGAGGGTTGTCTGGTCGGGTAAGAGAAAAGTCATCCCTGATGCAGTGATACATAATAATCAGGCATATCTGACCCCTACCACTGTGAAACAGCTCCAGATGTTTGTGGGCCTGCTGGAGTACTAGACAGTGTTCCAACTGTCTAGTGTTCATTGGGAATGGACAGTGTTCATTCCCCTCACCTTGCACAGGTCATTCACCTTTTGTACACTTTAGTGAAAAGGGGAATGAGCTGGGACTGGACCCCAAACTCAGAACAAGAGTTCCAAGAAGCGAAGTGCATCATTAAGTGCACCCAGGCTTTGCATGCTCTGGATCCTGCTAGACCCTGTGAGCTAGATGTGCATGTGACACAGGAAGGCTTTGGGTAGGGTCTATGGAAGCAATGGGAATGGCTACATCAACCCTTGGGTTTCTGATCCCAACTACAGAAGGGAGCAGAAGTATGGTATTCCCTGATTGAAAGCAGTTGGCTGCAGTGTATGCTGCCCTGCTGGCCTGGAGGCTGTAACAGGAACTGTCCCTGTGAGAGTAAGGACACATATCCCATTGCAGGGTGGGTCTGGGACTGAATGGCCAAGCCTTGCAGTGGGATGGCCCAGACACCCACATTAGCTAAGTGTGGGGGGGGCGCTTATCTGCATCAAAGGAATACTCTGTCAACTAACCCCATATGGGACAAGTTGCAGGATGTGTTAGGTCCAGTTATTTATGTAGATGAGAAATCTACTGCCCCTGTCCCTATAGAAGTGGAAGCTAACCCCTTCTGTGAAGAGTAGGCACCTATTCCCTCAGATGCATGGTACACTGATGGGTCCAGCAGGGGTCAGTCTGCTGTGTGGACTGCAATGCCAATCCAACAAGAGACAGACATGATCTGGTTTGACACTGGCGAGGGTCAGAGTAGCCAGTGGGCAGAACTATGGGTTGTGTGGCTGCCAATGAAGCACTACCCCTGACCATTTGCTCAGATAGTTGGGCAGTGTACTGGTGGCTAACATTGTGGATCTCTGCATAGCATGCAAATAAATGGATGGTTATGTATTATAGGGGACTGGTTTGTTTTGGTGTGGCAAATGTGATTCAGCTCTGTATGGAAAACCTACAGAAGTGAAGTGGTAGGCAGGAGCCAGACCTTCAAACCAAGTTTTCCCATGGGATTCAGGCCTGGAAAATACATACAGACTGTTATGGCTTGCTCTTGCTAAAACTCCCTCACCCTGGTCTGAAACAGTAGATCTTTATTACTGTTTCAGAGGTAACAGTCTGTTATTACCTTGAAGATAGGCAATTTCCAAAGCCTGTGTGAATTTTCCCAAGGATGAAGTTAATCAGATCACCACCTTTCCCTTCTGCATGTGTTATTTTCATTTCCTTGATTGTACCTAAAATGTAGACAATAATATTCTATGTAATAGATAATAAATCCTTCTTTGATGTAAGACCCAAGAAAAACAATAAAAGCTTATCTAGGCAAGGGTCAAAGTACTCTCCTCTTGAGACAGTGGCTGTGCCATCCCTTTTTTCTCCACAGGATTGCTGTAGCCTGTGCATTTATTCTCATCTTCAGTCACAACAGGTGGACTCTGCTGGCCGGAGTCTGTCACAATGCATAGGCCCTTATGGGGACAAGTCCTTATGGCAAGACTTCTGGGAGTTAGACCACCAGAAACAAATCACTGTATATCATGTGACCAGGCATGGACTCCTTGATTCCCCTGGGAACGATTGGGCTGATACTCTAGCCAAGGTGTGCTGACTGGAAATGGTGCCTACTGGCCTGTCAGGATGAGAAGTAACTCAGTGATTACACTGTTGCCTCTCACATGCTGGACAGAAAGTCATGTGGTCCACTAAAAAACTTGGGGGTAACTGTCACCTTAGCAGAGGTGCAGGAAGCTTGTGAAACCTGTGCTGTCTGCTCATGAGAACATCCCTAGAGGCCTGTAGGAAGTACTAGACAGATAGTGGCACAGGGATAGGCACTGCTGACCCAATGGTAGAAGGATGTAATTGGGCCCCTACCTAGTTCAGAGGGGTATAGTTATGCAATCACACATGTGGACACAGCCACAGGACTTTTAGCTGCTTACCCAGTACAGCACCCAGATCAGAAAGCAGTAATTGCTGTGCTGGAAGGGTTATGTGCTGCCTATGGGTGACCATTGATCATTGAAAGTGATCAGGGACACATTTTACTGGAGCCTTGGTGCAACAATGGGCTCGATACCTGCAGATTGACTGAAAGTTCCATGTAGACTATCACCCCCAAGTTGCCAGGATGACTGAACAGTATACTGGCTTATTAAAGCAGGGCCTGTGAGCCACAGCTGCCACTCCCTCACTGGGGGGTTGGAAGAAATGCTTATGGACTGTCCTCTGGACACTCAATAAGAGGAGTTGGAGGGGACATAGCCAGCTCCAGTGGAAGTGCTGCTCCACCAGACTGCTGCACAAGTTCAGCTGCAGGTACAGACTAAGGATGTCTTGTTGAAAGCAGGCATGGGAAAACAGGCATATTCTCTTGCCTGCACCTGAGGGCCTGGAGCATGGACAGATAGCCACTTGGATGTGGCCTTGGGAAATAAAAGACACCCCCCCCATGCATTTGGTCGCTCTTGTAGCCCCTTGGGGACATGAGGTGGAGAGAAACTTGCAAATAGTGCCCTGGGTGATTGGGGCATGGCCTCCAGTCTTAAAAGTGACATTCCCTGGGCCAGCAGACCATGAAATGCTTCTTTGTGGCACCTTTGTTATTTCCCTATGGCCTATTATGAGTTCTCCACTGTTGTTATAAGTAGATGCTGAATTCCGAGTTGAGGCAAGCAAAATATGGTATTCCTGCCCAGGAAGGCCCTCTCTGCCAGCCACTGTCTTGTCAGCTGACCAGAAACTTACTTGTATATTGCCTGAGGGTCATATATAATTTGCCATTTTTTGATGCTTATAAATGCTTTGTCATTTTGCCCTTAGAGTGCAAAGAACACCCTAGTGGACTGGGTTCATACCTATGCCTCAGTAGCTAACCAATCAGCATGCTGGGTCTGCACCAAACTCCACCTGAGCACATCAGCCAGACTCCCATGGCTCATCTCTCCAATTTCTGCCTAAAATTGGCCCTGGTTACAGAACCTGTGGAATAGTGAACATCCCTTGTGGAATGCTACCTGGACTGACGTCTACACTGAGGTGGAGCAGCAGTGTGACTGGCCCCAATCATCAGTTCACTACTCCATATGGGATGACTCAGGGTGGCTCAACAGCTGAGGCCTTGGAGCTGGCTGGACCAGCTCCCCTCTGTATTGAAAACCTCAAAGGAATAGCCCAGGTGGGCTGGACTACTATGGGTCTGTGTCAGCACCATACTCACAGGCATTATTAGGAGGTGCAGAAAAACATATAGGTTATAGTTCCCATGGGGGCCCTCTGGGTGTGTGGCTCACATGGGTAGCTTTGCCTGCCTGGAAATTGGACTGGCCACTGTACCTGGGGGTGGCCCTATTTGCCCATTCAAATTCAGAAAACTCTTGCAATCTGGTCAACCAACTGGGAAGTGTTTAAGACACAACACTGGGGAAAGCATACTGGTGGTATTATCCATGAGCTTTTTTTTCTCCTCAAGCTGCTTCTATGGTGACTGAAGCTGAGGTAACTGCTTTGACTTTGCACACCGCTTGTGTGTTGACTGCAACATATGATTCCTCATTTGAAGTCTCTTAGATGAGGAAATGTATCAGTTGAGAAAACTAGCCTTACAAAATCATATGACCTTATATATGCTCACGGCATGCCAGGTTGGGCTATGTACCCTAGTAGGGGTTGAATGCCATGTGTATGTTCCTGATGTCCACCACAATGTTAGCCAAGCTCTGTGGGCATTAGCTTTTGAGATCTGTGCCATTGCACACCTAACAGATGATCTTTTACAGGAATGGTGGGCATCCCTAGCCACTGAATGGCAATGGGTCCTTATTGTCTTAGGCAGCAGCGCTTGTGTTTTGGTTGCTTGTTGCTGTAGTTTATACTGCTGTTGTGGTTTATGGGTGCAGGGCTCTACCCTCCTTACCAAGAGACCTTCAAGAAGACACATTCACATAGATTATGTGGTGAGGAACCCAGAAGGGGTGGATTGTAGGGTAAGTGGAGGCAGTCTGGCTTCCTCACCCCAATGTCTGAGTAGCTAAGATAAGTAGTGTTTCCAAAGCCTTGAGGCAGGATCTGATAAACTGTATTCCCATAACTTCCATACCCTTCACTGGTTCCACATGGGCAGAATTACACTGTGTTATATAATATTTTGGCAGTCTGCCAGCTTTGTGTGTATTTAGTATATAAGGGACTTGGGGGTTTCTTGCTGCATGACACACAGCTTGCAGTGAGCATGGATCGTCCCAGCTTTGAAAAAAGGCATGTCTGGCATCCCAACAGCTCCATGCATTTTTTTCTGTCTGCCTGAGTCCCAAGTGAACCTGCCTGGCTTTGACAAGCTGCAAGAAACACTCAAAGGAATAAAAAGGTATAAATCAACTAGGACAAAGTGGAAGGGGGACCAAAAGTGAAAGATGAAACAGAACTCACAAGGGAAACTGGTTCAGCAGATCTGAAAAATCTGAGACCTCAGGTAGCTGGTGGGGAACCCACAAGAAGCAAGGGGTCCATGGCAAGGCATCTGGAGAGACACTGCAGTTAGCAGAAAATTGTGAAGGGTGTAGTGTACTGTTGGTGGGAATGCAGAATGGTGCAGCCACTGTGGAAAACAGTATGGAATTTCCTCAGAAAACTAAAAATGCAATTGCCTTTTGACCCAGCAATTCCATTGCTGGAATTATATCCTAAGAACCCTGAAACACCAATCCAAAAGAACCTATGCACCCCAGTGTCCATAACAACATGATTTACAATAGTCAAGTGCTGGAAGCAACCTAAGTGTCCATCAGCAAATGAATGGATAAAAAAATATGGTACATTTACACAGCAGAATACTATGCAGCAGAGAGAAAGAATGATCTCCTACCCTTTGTGACAGCATGGATGGAACTGGAGAGCATTATGCTAAGTGAAATAAGCCAGGCAGTGAGGGACAAATACCATATGATCTTACCTTTAAATGGAACATAATCAACAAAAGAAAAAAGCAAACAAAATATAACCAGTGACATTGAAATTAAGAACAATCCAACAATAACCAGAAGGGAGGGGAGAAGGGGCAACGATGGAGAGACTTTTCAAAAACTACTATAAAGGACACATGGAAAACCAAGAAGGAGGGTGGAAGCAAGGGAGGGAGGTGGGTTTGGCTGGGGTGGCGGAGAGTGGTGGGGGAAAATGCAGACAACTGTAATTGAACAACAATAAAATAATTTTTAAAAAAATAATTCAGCTATTCTAATACTTCAGATAATAAGCTTTGAGACAAGTGATTCACAATACCTTCCATAAATAATATAATAGAAATATTAATTCAAAAAGCAAGATATATTATTTTATCTATTAATTGATTTCCTGATTGATTTAGCCTGTTCTTAGGCAAAAGAAATGTATGAAAGATATGTAATTAAAATGAACATAAATACATCTATGCAAAAGTAAATAAATCCTATCATTCAAAAAAAGATTTTTCAAGTTTTTCTTTTATTTTAATTGTTGTTCTTGTACAGCTTTCTGTCTTTTACTCCCAGCCCAGCCCACCGCCCCAGCCCTCCCCACCTCCCTCCCATTTTGAATATACTTAATAAAAAGATACTCTGTCTGAAAAAAAAAAAAAGAAAATTGTGAAGGGTGAACCTGAAAACAGTAAGTGTGGGTGTGTGAGTGAACTGCTAGACCACCCCCCAAATCCTCTTCTTCATCCCCATAAAATACAGGGTGGATGGACCAGAGTTGCTGTGGACTTAAGAATACTTTTCCCAGCAGAGAATGGAGTTGGGAGGGGTTGGGGGGCAATACTGAGACTCACCAGGCCTTCCCTCCACTGGAGCCTCAAGCAGGGCTTCAGAAATGTCCTCTGAGAGAACCTGACCAAACTAAGAAATAAGTTACTGGTAGTCTAATGACATCTGAGGCCTCCAACAGAATTGCCATGCTCCTGTGTCCCCAACGGGAGACCCTGAGAAAAGAAGACACTCAGGCCCCCAGAGTTTCCCATCAGCCTTGAATGACTCAATTGCACGTGGAATGAATCCACGATTATAAAACACATGAGGAAATAGTCTCCAGTGAAAAATGGACCAAACAAACAGACAGGAAAGACTGGTAGGAGTTGGAGTGAGCAGCAGTGAGGTCTTCTGGCTGTCTGGTCTTAAACAGGTATGTTCTGTACCTTTACAACGAGCCCTTGTTACTTTTACTATTTAAAGCTGTTGAACAAACTGGTTTGTTGTATACCTTTTGGATAGTAAGTACTGTGCCAGATGCTGGGTATGCTGAGATAAAGTCACAGCCTTGTCCCAGTGGGACTCATAGCCTGCAGGCATTTTGCTGGGGTGATTTCTCAAAATACAAGTGCTCTTGAGAGGTGCAGCCCAGAGCCACCCACATGTTCGCTTCTTCTCACCAGTGGGGAGAATTGTTGGTTCCCACCACAGGCTTGAGACTTTTCTTACCTTCCCCCAAACTGTTAAACTTGAGACTCCTCATCATGTAAGGTTTTATTTATTTATTTATTTATTTTTATTTTAGTTGTTCTTGTACAGTTTTCTGTCTTTTGCTCCCATTCCAGCCCACTGCCCCAGCTCTCCCCTCCCCCCTCCCATTTCTACCCCCGCTAGTTTTCTCCATGAGTCCTTTATGCTTGTTGCTCCAAACTCTTCCCCTTTACCCCTGAAATTCCCTCCCCTCTCCCCTCTGGTGACTATCAACCCCTTCTCAATTTCAGTGTCTTTGGTTATATTGTGCTTGTTTGTTTGTTCTGTTGATTAGGTTCCTGTTAAAGATGAGATCATATGATATTTGTCCTTCACTGCGTGGCTTATTTCACTTAGCATAATGCTCTCCAGCTCCATCCATGCTGTCGCGAAGGGTAGGAGCTCCTTCTTTCTTTCTGCTGCATAGAATTCCATTGTGTAAATGTACCATAGTTTCTTGATCCATTCATTTACTGATGGGCACCTAGGTTGCTTCCAACACTTGGCTATTGTAAATTGTGCTGCTATGAACATTGGAGTGCATAGATTCTTTTGGATTGGTGTTTCAGGGTTCTTAGGATATAGTCCTAGCAGTGGAATTG